>JBAMHX010029921.1:0-12540 GCA_037177515.1 Pseudomugil tenellus
GGAGGCGTGCATCCCATAGTGAGACATCTCACTCATATTACTCAGAGAACCGGGGTTATGTAAATAACCTAAAGTTTGTTACAAGGTTTGAATGTTAAAACACATGTGAAAACAATCTGCTTGAGTCAAAGTATTTTTATGGAGTTGAGCAGCAGCTGAAGGAACCAAGACAACCTGGTGTTCAAATATTCAGACAGAATAGAAAGAAAGCTGAGGCAGAGGATGGAGGAGAGCAATGGAGAAGGGAAGAGGATGAATGAAACGTAACTGCATGAACCCATGTTTGACTGACGGCAGCCTGATGAAGGTGATGAAGATGATGATGAGTCCATTAAAGAGCAGCGTGAGAAACAAAAAGGAGAGATGAAAGGAAACAAATCAGACAGAAAAGAGAACCATCATCAGCTCTAATTACACCCAAGACACTCGAGGTTATCCACTCCAACAGGAAGTCCACTATCCAAATGGCTCAGGACCAGAAAAATCTGCTGAATCATTTTAACCGCTCTATCTCTAGTTGTACGAGCTGATTGCCAGTGTTTCCATGCGTTTTACTGCATTGTCTTTTTAGCATTTTCCACCAATATTCGAAGATCTGTTGAAGACCATCAAGTTAAATTTACCTAAATACTTCCATTTAAAAAACATATATAAATATTTCAGGCCATTTAAGTACAATATTAGTTAACATAAAAGGTTTTAAAGCATGAATAAAGACAAAGCACCTTTTTAAATTATTATATATATTTCCAGACATGTACAATGAAAATTTTTATTTTCATGTTACTTGACTTTATAAAAATAGTTTATAAAAATATTTATAAAATGTCATAAATATTTAATTAAAAACATCAAAGTTTAAATATTTTGTGGACGTCAACTTTAATCTATAAGATGTATTTCACATTAAACAGTCAGAGGGGGAGGATGTCAGTCAGATCTGGCAGACCTAAACATGTTTTCTGCTGGGAATGTCTGGCGGACTGCCCTGTCAGAGAGAGTTTCTACTCCCACCTCCGGCAGAACTGTGGGAGGCGGGTGGGCTGTGTTCTATGCCTCTATTGTTGAGGCGGCCAGCCAGAACTGTGGCCGTAACATCATTGGTGCCTGTTGTGGCGCTAATCCCAGAACTTGTTGGTGGACAACAGTGTTGAGGGATGCTGAAGGAGACCTACCGTACCTTTTTGGATGGGGGACTCAAGAAGCAGCTGACAGATATCGGCAGGCTAAGCGGAATGTGGCTTTGGTGGTCACCGAGGCAAAAACTTGAGGAGTTTGGTGAGGCCATGGAAAATGACTTTCAGAAAGCTTCGAGGAGATTCTGAGCCACCATTCGGCACTGGAGGAGGGGGAAGCAGTGCTCCGTCTACGCCATTTACAACGGGGATGGGGGGGCAGACCTCAATATAGGACGCCATGAGTCGGTGGAGGGAGTACTTCGAAGACCTTCTCAATTCTACCGACACCGTCTTCCAATTAGAAGCAAAGCTGGGGGACTTCAGATAGGCTCTCCGGGTCCTGAGTGCCAGGGCCCCGTGGATGGATTAGATCCACCTGGAGTTTCTCAAGGTTCTGGATGCTGTGGGTCTATCCTCGCTGACACGCCTCTAGAGCATCGCATGGACATCGGAGACAGTGGCCCTGGACTGGTAGACTGGGGTGGGGGTCACCCTCTTCAAAAAGGGGGATCACAGGGTGTGCTCCAACTACAAGGGGATTCCACTTCTCAGCCTCCCCAGAAAGATCCATACAGGGGTCCTGGAGAGGATGGTCTACTGGATAGTCGAACCTCAGATTGAGAAAGAGCAGTGTGGTTTTTGTCCTGGTGGTTGGACAGTGGACAAGCTTTATGCCCTCTTTGGGGTCCTGGAGGAGGCATGGGAGTTTGCCCAACCTGTCTACATGTGTTTTGTGGACTTGGAGAAAGTGTATCCCTCGGGGACTCTTTGGGGGGATGTTTCAGTAGTATGGAGTACCAGGCCTCTTTTTCAAGCTGCCTGGTCCCTGTAAGACTGTGTTAGAGCTTGGTCTGCATTGCAGGCAGTAAGTTGGATTCGTTTCCAGTGAGGGTTGGAGTCCGCCAGGACAGCTCTTTATAACCAATTCTGTTCATGACTTATACAGGATTTCTAGGCAAAGGTGAGGTGACGGGATCTGGTTTGGTGACCTCAGGATTAGCTTTCTGCTTTTTGCAGATTATGTGATTCTGTTGGCTTCATCTGGTCATGATCTCCAACTCTCACTCGAGCAATTCACAGTAAAGAAGCAAAGCGGCTGGGATTAGTTTTGGCGTTTCCTTTGGTGGAGTGCTCTCTCCCGGATGGGAATGAGGTCCTTCCCCAAATGGAGGAGTTCAAGTATAGTGGGGTCTTGATCATGAGTGAGGGAAGGCCTGTCTGTTGCTCCCACCTTCCCCTGTGGTCATGAGTTGTGGGTAGAGACTAAAAGAATGAGACTGCGAGTACAGGCTTCCGAAATGAGTTTCCTTTGCAGGGTGGCCGGGCTCTTCACTAGAGAAAGGGTGAGAAGCTTGGTCATTCGGGAGGGACTCTGAGTAGATCTCCTGCTCTTCTACATCGAGAGGCGCCAGATGAGGTGGGTCGGGCATCTGGCTAGGATGCCTCCTGCACGCTTTGCTGGTTAGGTGTTCTGGTGGGAGGAGACCCCAAGTGAGACCCAGTACACACTGGAAAGATTATATCTCTCAGCTGGCCTGGGAACACCTCAGGGTCCCCCTCAATGAATGCTGGTGAATGTGGCTCGGCAGAGGGAAGTTGGGGCTTCCCTCCTTATGCTGTTGCCGCGCAACCCATCCCTGTATAAGTGGCAGAAGATGGCACAACTGACTTCAACAAGAAATTAAATAAACAAAGAAAAGGATATATAGAATGCATTTCAGAGGAATGGACATGTTCTGAGGAAAAAGTTGCAAATAAAGTTTTTAAGCTGATTTAAAGCATCAGTATTTATGATTCAGTGATTTAAAGCAGGATTTCTGCTTTTGTTATTTTGGGTTATTTTAGTTCACTTTTTTTGTTCCTGGTAGGTGCAACATAGTCTTTCTTTTAAATAAGACTCAAACCAATTAATTGTAGTACCAGTAAGTCATGCTCAGTTTGTCATATAATGTTAATGTGGTATTTAATCACTGGCGTTCTACAAAACATCTAATTCTGAGTTTTAATATGAAAAGTTCTAAATAAACACATGACTTCTTAATCTGGTCAATTGTAGACAATGCATGTGGCTGCCCTGAACAGAGATTGTAGGATAACTTCAGAGTGCTCGGGTGTTTCTGACCAACACACACAGACATACACACACTATATTCTATTATGAAACAGTAAAGTATAAAAGTTCAGTTTTCTTTGTGAAAATAAAGTTTAATTTCTGCAACATCACTCTATTACACCTCACAGTGCCATCACCATGGCAACATTAGTCAAAGTTGCACCTGCGTTCAAGGCAACATAGCCAGCGCCCCCTCAGAGCCCTTTTGCTTCATGGCTTTGCCCTGCTGTCAATCAGGACTTTTCCACAGTTAATCAATACAAAGCCAAGGTTTCTGTTTTCATTTAGACCATGATAAGCAATTGGCTGAGTGAAATCGATAAACTCAACAGACACAGAAGCATTCATTATTAATGAGGTCACAAAAAGAAACAACCAATCAGAGCTTCCAAACAGAAACAAGGCCTCCATTGAGGCGACTGATAGTGATTGATCAGTTCCGCCAGAGGCATCTGTGTCACTGCACCACAAAACTTAATCACGCATGCTAATTGATTGCTCACTCTGCATCATCAGTGGTTTAAAGAGCCAATCAGATGAAATGGGAGATGTTACCAGAGCGTGGAGCTTTTCCTCTAGATCTTGATTGGCTCTCTGAGACGCCGTGTAGCTGTTCTGCAGTCTGTGAACAGAGAGGTGTAGTTAGGTTTGCTCACTCATAGCACAGAAACAATCTGCATGCCGACTTTCTGATCCCAGTCAGAACCAAGTCATAGCTGAACTGAGTCAGACCCAATTCAGATTCAAACCCAGTCAGAGCTAAGTCACAATAGTCTGAGTTCTTGCTTCTTGCCAACCGAGTCAGAACTGTTTTACAGTCAAGCCAAGTCAGGGCCAACAGGAAACCGACTCAGAACAAAGTCACAACCTCCATGTTGAGCTTCAGCCTCCTGTCCACTGACTCATAGCCTCCATGCTCGATTTCCTGTCTATAGAATCTGAGCCAAATGACAACCTCCATCATGAATCTCTACTTCATGTCTGGGAAGTCCAAATCAAATCAGAACCCAGTCAGCACTGAGCACAGTCAAAGCCAGGGGAAAGCCGGGCAGAGTTATAATTGAGTCAGAGCTGACTTTCTACTTCCTGTCTGCTGAGTCAAAACAGAGTTAGAGTCGAGCCAAGTCAGAACATCCATTCACTGGGAAGTTTAGAATACAATCTCATTGGTCTTTTCACATGCTATTTGGCTGTTATGAACAGGCAGCCTGTGACTAGAAGCACTCTGTGAGCCCCATGGTGAAGACATTGGCTACAGTAACAATGTTGTTATCGGAATTAATAATTTGGGATTAAATAATTCCGAATTACACTACTGTCCTTTGGGTTTACATAGAAATAGTAATTCCAAATTGGAAGTTTACGTAAATAAACATGTATTTTCCTTCAGTTAATTCCCCTTTAGGTCAGTTCTGATTGGACAGAGGGTAGACATACTTATGTCTACTGGAAGTACTTAAAAGTCCAGTAATTCTTCTAGTCTTTTCTTAACGTGGACAAACAGACTATAATGACATTTTTTCCACTTTTATTTTGATTATAATTTGAAGTACCAGCTCGACACGCGCATACTACATTTTTTCAGAAGCTGAGGAGGAGAAGAAAGATAAGGTTTGAAAGAAAGACTGCACAGAATATGTGCATCATCAGTACGGGACATGTTGAAGTGCATGTACAGAACGTCCAAAATTAATTGAAAGGTGATTAAACGTTTACATGATGGAAGAATTAATAAGTTTGGATGTAAATAGGAATAAACCAGCCACTTTGAAATTGCCTTTCATTCCAATTTTCTTTTGCATTTGGGATTAGCTGTTAACATGGTAATTTTTCATCCATTTAAAGCAGATTTAACTCTTATTCAGAAATAAAGAGGATTTTAAACTCATGTAAAACATGGCCATTGGTGGGATCACAGTGCATTTCCTACTACAGAATTTTCTGTGCTGATCCAAAGAAGCAGCAACACCTCTTTGAATATAGGGTTGTCAATATGGATGAAGTGAAGGACTAAACATACACTGAAGTGCATATTGACAATAAACTGGACTGGGTTTAGAACACTATTGTACTTTAAAAGATTAGCCAGAGCAGTTTTTATTTTTTGAGGCGACTAAGGTAGCTTAACATCTGCCAAACACTGCTCAGGATGTTTTATGATACTGTAGTAGCTAGTGCTATCCTCTAACAAAATGTAGAACCTGATCTGCAAGCCCTGCAAAGTAGCAGGGATGGAGCTGGACTCTGGCAGTGTTGTCAGAGAGGAGAACGTTGTCCACTAAAAAACAAAAGAACAATGCCTTCCACAATGCATCCCAAGCTGCCGATCAGTCAGGAGCATGCAGGGAGAGACTACCGCTTAACAACAGGAAACTAACTCTGCCATATAGAAACAACACCCACTGAGTACATTTACACTTTGAACTATATTTACATTTTACTTCCTATTATACTGATAACACTGTACGTATTACTCACTAGGTATCTGTTTGTATAGATATTTATAACTGTAATCACTGTTATTGAGGTTTTTATTTTTATCTTTATCCTTTATTGGTGTGGAGCAAAAGTGTGCACACAATTTCCTCCAGGATAATAAAGTACTCTGACTCTGTTCAGACCCAAGCCAAATTAGAGGGGATCCATAACAGTCAGACAGCAGAGTTAAAAACTTAACGCAGTCAAGCCCTAAATCAGATTAAAGACTTTCACTTGAAGAGAACATTATACTTCAGTACTGAATTACTACAAAACTACTACTAAAACTATCTATAAAAATAATTGCAAAATCATTAAAAACCTTTGTAAAAGCTTACTTAAAAATATGGACCAGTCAGAATCCATTACAGATAAGAAACCATCCCGACTGAGCAGTGCGATGAAGGAACCATGCCTGAACAATCTACGTCTAGGGGTACCTGCATCTTCACACTAGCTGTTAAAGAACCAGTTCTACCAGTCCCGTTCAGCTGGACCCGACCCCATACTGCAAGATGCTTCACATAGAGGCACTGGCTCCAAAAGACAGGAGTCTCCTCTAAAGCTAAACTCTCTGTTGAACTTGGTTGTAGATGACAGAACCAAAATGCATGTTTAGTTGTGGATGAGACAGAGTAAACCTGTGCTGACGTGAGTGCTGCAGCCTCCCCTGGACCGGCTTACAGAGATGGATTAGATCCAGTACCCTGCTCTCTCATCCATGACCTCTTGAAGCGTGATCTATACAACTCTTCCTCCGCTACTGGATCATCAGAACCACCTGATGATGATTTAATTATTCATTCTAAACATCAGGTAAACTGGGACATAAAACTCACTGAGCTGACTTTAAACTCATCCTTATGGCCAACATCATGAAATCCCTCACCTGCGGAACTTGTCTCTCATCTTGTCCAAATCATCTCGGGTCTGGGTAAGCTCCGCCTCCATGTAGTGACGACTGCTGTCAAACTCCGCCTCAATGGCCTCCATTTTGTGGGTGGAGAGAGAGAGGCGGCGCCGTAGCTCCTCATTCTGCTGCTGTAGAATTCTGGGTAGGAGAACAGAACAGAGCTTGTTTCACCCATCTAGGACTAGTTGTGTTAAACTGGACCTCGACTTACTGCGGGTCACACTGTGGTGGAGAGATTCAGGACCATTGGTGGATCTGAAGCATTGAAAGATCAAAAGGTGTAAAACCAGAGCACACAGACTCTCTCTCTGTGACTTTCTGAAACTAATCCATGCAACTGATCAGTTTCTATAAGTCTTTTCTTATTAGAGACATTATGTAATTTCCACCTCATTCTCCAAATATTGGTCCAGAGCTGATTAACCTCATCCAGCATCGGATACCAAAAGGAATTCTGGGAATGATCTCCTGTCATCCAGGAGCTCTAGTGTTTCCTAAAGGGGATAAAGGAATCACTGGAACTCTTTCCGAAGCCTAAGCTCTAACCATGGCTGCTTCAAACATACGTCCGGATCATTCCTCTGAAGAACTTTCTGCACAAATTACTGGACCAGAACCGTGGACTTCAGAGACCGGTCCTTTTTCTAGTGGGCAAAAGAGTTTTTCTGGTCCGATTGGTATAAGGAACTCAGATCAGCAATCACCAATCCAAGAACAGTCTAAAAGGATTTTGAAGGAGATGAAGGTTGTGTGCATCTGTGTTTTACAGTTATCTCTAATGCATTAAAGATGCTCTGCAATGTTTTTGATGTGCATTGGATTTGATATTATACATGTAAAAAGTGTTTTATGACAAATGTGGGATTTTACCATCCAAAACTTGAAAGGCCGTTTTCTCAAAATGAGTTTTTCTTCATGCTCTGGGTCAAAAATATTCACTTCAGCAGCACTAACATACACCAAATATTCCAGTTTCGATCTAATTTATTTATACATTTCTTACAGAAGTTTAACGTCTCATTGACAGCTTGATTAATAGAACATTTCAACCCAAACATTCGGCAAAAATGGATATTTTTCTGGTATTTTCTCATTTTTGAAGTGCTTAAAAGAGCTATTCTAAATCCCTTTTGGAAAGACTTTTAACCCTTATCTGTGAACATAATACAACAAACATTTAACTTGGCTTATTCAAGTGTTAGAATTTTTCCCAGAAATATATGCAAATTATTGTAATTTTGACCATGTCTAATTTGTATATTTAAAGGGGAGACATTCTGCAAAATTGACTTATGAGCTTTTAACCTTCTATTCGTGTTAATTGTACCGTAAAACGATCTGAAGTAGTTTTATTTTTCAGCTGTGCATTTTGTCGCTTTATTGCTTTAAAAAAAAAAAAGGGTGCAGCGCCAACAGCTGACTCCACCGCTCCACCGCTGCATGGAGGAGACTCCCCGCCCCTACCTGAAAACTTTAGTGCGCCATCTCCCCCAGGAAGTGTGCCTGTCGCTGCTCCTGCGCTCTCGTCAACAGACACCCTTCCCCATGCCAACAAAAGACGGCGCCTCTCTAGCTGCTTAGTGTGCGTAGAGCTGATGAGTGATGACGAGTGAGAGGATACAAGACCCTTTCAAACAATCCCTCCAAGGACTCCAAAAAAGGTGGGTACTCTGCACTGCTGTTTGGTCCATAAGCATAAACGACAGTCAGGACTCGTCTGCCAACCCGAAGGCAGAGGGAGGCTATGTGCGTTGAGGTGAGTCCACATATATCTAGCCGGAACTGCTCAACCTCACACAAGAGCTCAGGGTCCTTCCCTAGAGCCACTTTCTGCAACCAGTGATTGGACCGCCAGGGTCCCCACTAAGATAGTGGCTCAGGAAGAGACATTACTCTTAATTCTTCAAGTTTCATATATAAGCTCAATTAAGGATGTAAATTTCAACCTTAATTTTAGCTCTGCTGAATCATGTATTCAGGAACTCTGTACCTGTAATAGGTTGTTACAGCGTTGCAGTGGGAATTTGACAATCCTGATCCGTCATTTAACACATCTGACTGATAGACTCAGCTGTGAACTTATGATTTTTAATGAATTTCAAACTTAACCGCAGTTTCATTTTTCCTCAGATGACCAAAAGACAGTGAACAGTTCCAATTTCAGATATTACTTTGGGTCCATTTTAAGCATAACTGACTCAGAAATGACTAGAATAACAATATATTCAGCTTGTTCAGCTGTGCACGTTCTAGCGATGGATATGAAGTTTTCGCTGTAACATAACAGCAGAAATACTCCTTTTGCTCCTTGCTGGAGTGACACTTTCCATCTTCACCTCTCTAGGTGTGTTAAAAAACAAGATGAAAATATGTTTGGTTTTCAGCTTGTTAACGTGCAGGATGCTGGTGAAAGCGTGCACACACTCCATGTTGAATCTAGCAGTCATCAGATGGGAAGTGGACAGGTGAAAATGAGTTACATTGAAGTTCAGGCATTTTCTTAGATACGTTTCAATGCAATACATACTATTAGTTCATAATAGAGCTGGCATAATTTAAGACCTACCATATAAACAAAAAAAGTCTATTCTAAAATGCTAAAAAAATTGCTGTTCACCCCTCATCCGGAAGGGACTGGCTCCAAATCAGAGCATATCCTCATAGATCCCATGTTATAAAGACCATGCATGGATAAATAACTATCAGCTTATAATCAAATAATTTGGCCAGATAAAACTGTCTTTATATGGATTGCCAGTTGCCAATCGCTACCTAAACCATGACATCATGGTGTTTCACCAGTCACCTCAGCCTAAAAAATATCAGCATGTGTTTGCAAAAATCTGTTTCTTTAATGTTTGTAAATGAAGTTGAAACGTGTTTTTTGTTTGAAAACCTGCATTGTGATGATGAGATGTCAGCCAACTCACCTGATCCTATCCGAGTCAGATAAAGCCTCCTGAAACAGAGCAGAGAAAAGTCAGAACAACAAACCGTCTGTTTACCAGAGAACTCCTGGTTATCCTGAAAAACCAGCAACAACAGTGACAACATCTCAAGACATCTAAGGTGTTTCTAGCAGGTCAGTTCTGCAGGTGAAAACACAGGAACACGCAGCAGGAAACCATCATCTCCAAAGCCAACAACTCGCCAGCCACATGACACCAAGCCAGTCCGGAACCAGAAGCAGTGTCCAGAACTATGAAGCAGCAGATCCCACATTAGGATCTGGTATGGATCTCTGTGGTAAAGATAAAACCATCTGTACTGGGCAGAACTGGAAGTTTACATGAAAGGACGAGGTCAGAAACCTCAGCAGCTTAGAGCCAGAATGAGACTTGATGAAGGGTTCGGGTTGGAAATATATGAACAGGAGGAGGAACTTTAGCCGCATTTTCACCCGCTATGTGTAAAAAAATCAGGTTTGTGTAGTAAATAATAAAGTTTCAGAGTTTTGAAGTGTCTCTTTTTGTGGCTTTACAGATTTTATTGATAATAACATTGTGGAGGTAGAAACATCCAGGGGTTTCACCAAGGATGTGAATGACAGAGACAGGAGTGCCAACACCTCGTCCACACTCAGTAACAGCTCTTATATTTTGGATATTAACCAGATTTTTTTCCATTCTTCTTTTTTCCTTACAGCTGAATGTTTTCTTATTGAAACAACTGCATTTATTTTGGATAACTTAAAAAACCTCATATTTCTGAATGATGGAGGAGTAAATAGTGGGAAGTCGGGTGTTTCACCTCAAGAGCAACTATGTTACCAATAATAGCAGGTCAACACAGTAAAATGGTTCCATTTCTTTGTGTTTATTTCAGATTTAAACAATAAACCTGTTTAAAATTTAGCAGAAAATTATTTCACCAGCTTTTAAACACTGACATAAAGAAACTTTGACTATTTTAAAAGTCTTATCCCAAAAAAGTACAAAACTACGATGTTTCTAACTAAAACAACCTGCAGGCCTCTTCAGCACACTTATGGGGTTTCAGTACTTTGCTTAGGACTGGGTTTAGGTCAGATAAAGTCTTCCCCTGATCTGGATGTGGTGGGACTGTTTAATGATCTTCAGTTCTCTGAAGGTGGTCCTTCTTGACCCGTTTCACCTGGAGATCTGTCCTGGTGCTTCAGGACTTCCTAATGTTGAGTCAGAATCAGGTCTATATTGATGAAACTGCAATAAGTATCATCCCAAAATGCAACAACGTGTCATGTGAGCAACCTTCTCAGCTGTTCTGTTGATAGTCTATGGAGCAGCCAATCATAAGGCTCCGTTCTGCTCTAATAAAGAGGAGTTACAAACCTGAACCAATAAGATCTTATAGATATCAGGAGAGCAAGGATCTGACCTTTACCCCGATATGCATTGTGGGTAATTCAGGCTCAGAGGACGTCTTCATTAAGCGATAATAACTATTATAAATTACAATATTGATTAAATTAGGAGGAGGAAGAGGATGTGCTGCTCCTCCTCTCACCTACCTACCTGGATCTTTGACAACAAAAACTTATTGGACAGAAGACGTTTGTGTCTCCATGGCTGTTTTGTCTCTTGTGGCTCCATCGCTACTCTTCTAGTCATGTCATCGTTTGACCTGGCCTTCTCTGTGATGTCACCAGGCTCTGCCCAATCCTCCATCAGTATCTGGCACCAGCTGTTGGGCCGCCGCACCGCAGCAACCCAGTCATCCCATCGCCGAGTCCTTTCAGCAGTGTCCACGAGCCGGTTCCTATTGCCACGGTGACGGAGGCCCTGGTGGGCAGAGCTTTCCTGCTCGTTGAGCCCGGATTTGCCAAGCAGCGTGAGGCAGGCAGGGCTTAGAACCCGACAGGTGATTTCATCCAGAAAGTTGGAGAAGCGAACTTTCTCCTCCAGAACCTGTCTTCTCCATTTGCAGTTGGTCCTGCGAGGGGATAGTGTGGACGACCGCACAGAAGATGGGTTCTTTGGCACCACGTGGTCTGGAGGGGGAGGGGAAGGCGGCAGGGGGCGGGGGGTGCCATCATCCAGAAGCCCTACTGACTTCGACTCCCTGATGACATCATAGGTATGATTCCCACCCAGTCTGGCCGGCTGCTTCAGGATGCCTTTTCTGGGGACAGCGGTCTGACTCGCGGCCGTCGGTGGCTTATGAGGCATGTGGGTTCTCCTGCTCTTCAAGCCAAACTGAGGACTGGCAGTGTGGCGCTCAGATCCAGAGATGCCTTTCGTCATAGTTCTGGTCCGACGGATCCGGTTGGGAGAGTGACCTGGGCTGCTGAAGAGTAGTGGGGGGGGGATGCAGCGCTCCAAACTAGAAAGACTGGAGACATCCAGTTCACTGTCTGAAGGCGGTGACGTTTGGACACCAGGTTGTAACCCAATGTTGTGGGGGAAGTGCTGGGGAGAGGCTGGAGGTTCGGTCAAAGTGCATTTCTTTACCTGAGTTATGTCAGACTGCAGTGCCGGCATCAGCGGAATGGTGGGCAGGGCGTGGCGAGTCTCACGGTGCTGTGGGGGAGCCTTTCGGTACGGCTTCCTGGATGGTGCGGCGCTCGTCATTGTGGGCCTGTGTCCTTTCTGTCCTGGTTCCGGTCCGTCGCTAAGTCCTGCCAGGAAAATAAGTTTGAAATGACTTGTCACCAACCGCTTGGTCACCTACCAACTGCTCGCTATGATGCCGCCACTGCGACTAGACCCCGTTTCCACAGTCACACAAACATCCAATGTGCTCTCTCAGTGCAGATAAATGCTCGGTTGTCCCTCATCAATAACCACTGTGTGTCTGTGTGTCTGTGTGTGTGTGTGTCTGTGTGTCTGTGTGTGTGTGTGTGTGTGTGTGTGTGTGTGTGTGTGTGTGTGTGTGTGTGT
>JBAMHX010029922.1:0-12535 GCA_037177515.1 Pseudomugil tenellus
ATGTTATGCGATCAACTGGCAACACCTGAATTGAGTTGCTCTACAGATTGTAATAGCTTCGATAAACAATACACCTCCTTGCTCATAAAAGTCTGGTCATTGCTCCGTCAAAGCTGGAAAATTATGTGACAATAACTGTGAAATGGATTCACTAACACATCCGCAGCGTGTGTGTTGTGAATGCGCAGCAGTCCGACATACACAAGCCGTTTTTTTTTTTCCTACACCTGAATCCGGAGCATGAAATCACTATTTGATTTGGAGGAATACCCAAAACACTACAATCTGTCCAAGTTTATATCAGTCTGTGCCGTCCAGAGCAAAAGTCACATGACTCAGTGACGTCAGCTGCATGTTCTCTATAAACAGTGGGAATGCATGTTGATTAAAGCAAACTTTGCAACATTATAAACAGATCAAAAATGTATTTGTATATGTTGTAATTTTTTAAAGAAAATGCTAAGAGCTGACGCTAAGCCCTGTGAGTAAACTATTCAGGCTTGCCAGTGATTGATGGGGTTATTCTTCTCAGTATAGAAAGTATCCCAATCTCTCCTGTGTGAGAGAGCTATACTTTAATTTCACAGGAGTTTGTTGGAAGGACTCATGTGAAGGGATGGCAACTACATGTGCCACAGCTGGAAATCCACATCGATGTGCTGCTATTTTGGTTGACATCGTGTGAATGGATTTGTTGTTTTTGTACATGAAGAGAGATAGGGGCTGGCATATTCCACTTAAAACACCACAATCAAAGGTATAATGAAGTAATACTAATCTGTCAGCATTTTGAAGCGCAGTTTTAAATAAGTGTAGTAACCCTATACGTAAGGAGGTAGTCTTTAAAAAGGTTAGCACTACACTACCATTAAAACAGGTTTCCAGAATAAACTGGAGGAGGCTGGGATTAAGTTTCTTTAAATTTATTCAACTTCCACACAAGGCACTTCACAGAAAAAGGCAATACATAAAAATCCACTAAGTAACAGATTAAAACCAGTACTATCATAAGAAGACTTCTTAAATAAAACACAAGGATTCCCACACTAAACACACACACACAGAAAGGGGAAAAATACTGCAAAATAAAACAAGTCTTCAATTAAAAGCACATGGTAACAATCTGAACCAAAGACTATTGCACCAGAAAACTAGACTAAAGTGCCAAGTGCGATGAGGTAAAAGGTCCCATTAAAATCTGATAAAAGGCCATATAAAAATCTGTTCAGTTAATAATTGGACCAATCAAGCAATTAAAACAGTGGGATAAAAACATGGACATAATTCAGCAGATTCATGGGCATGTTTAAAATATAGCTGATTGTGGTTAAAAACAACATTAAAACAGCTTACATGTATGCTGGCCTTCGCGCGCTGCCGTGACTTCAAACCAGAGTGGAGAGGAAGTGAGTCATCACACAGCACACTTATATGCCTTCTGCAGTCTGGCTAGTGTAGGACTCATTACCTGCAGGGTCCTAATGCCGTCACTGTCACATTTCTTTTCGATTTAAAGAAAATTCTGTTATAAGTCAGATTGTTTAGGTCACGTGACGTGTGAAGAGGGAGGGATGGGAAAAAAGGACTGAGGAGATGGAGGGGAGAGAAAAGTGGCTGACACAATTTACTTTTATGAGAAACAGCTTGCTACACTCTACATGGAGGGCTTGTACTGAAGATTGTCAGCCTGGTGATCTTATAAGGGACAAGCTGTGTAAGGACATACAAATTTCCGCCTGAAAATAACACAAAGCTACCTCGCTAGCTAGGTGGAGGCTAAAAGCAAAGAGAAACGTGACAGAACTTTGAGGAGCCAGCTGTTAGCTAACTCAGCTAGCCACGTAGCTGTTCATCAGTTCCTGACCTGGAAAATAGAGAACGGAAACCAGATAGAGCTCTGAGCTGCCGGGTACTGCTCAGAGTTCCTCTGGCAACGTTGGAGAACCGTCAGAGACTCTCATCTGCACTGAGGTGCCTTCATTCTCATCTGCACTGAGGTGAGATATTGCGGTGGAGCAAGGTACTGTACAGTTTATTATTTAGCTGTGTTGAGTGAACCGACCACTACGTTTTGGGTCCCCACGATCACGAGCAACGACTCAGGCCTCCAACGTTTTTTCTTTTTATTTAAAGGTGTGCCGGCTTTATTTGGTGAACTGAATTAATAGATTTGAGTGACATTAACATGGAACCCTAGAGAGTGGGTGTTGAAAATCTTGTGTTTTTTTTTCTTTTCCAGTGATACTTGTTTGTTTAAAAAGGGGCACAGATAAGTATTTTAATATTTTGTCTGCAATTAATTTTTTTGATGTGGGAACTTTATTTTTTAAACCAAGGTTTTGACTGTTTTACTAGTAAAGAGTGTCACTTATTCTGTTTTTCACAGAAGGTTGGATAATTTTATGTTTCTTGCTGTTTTCAACCTAAAGGTGCTATAGGGACCCATTTAATTCAAAATAGTCGATAAAAATCACAGTCATACGAGAGTACATCAGAAACGAACCTAGGGCCCATTCTCATAGCAGTAGAATAGGAAGGGCTACACTTAGCATCTTCAAACCTGGACTGCAGTACTCTACATATGATGTAGATTTATAAAAACATGGCTTCTGATTTGTGAAAATGCAACGTAGGCCAATTTTTCAAGAGTATCCACCTGCAGACAAGATAACGCCGATAGGGAGCCGCCATACCTCAACCTGGATCCCGGAACCGGAAGTGGCATAAGGCCATCCCTGAAGTCACGTAATCTCGACCCTGGAAAAAGAGACGCTGTTTCTGCCTGCTAGGCTACAATAAACGGGTCCGCCATATTTAACATGGAGAGTAACAGGTAACCGAATGTTGCATTAAAACTGGACTGAAGATTAGACGGTATTTTTCACTGCTGTCCATCAGTTTATTGAAATCTGAGAACAGTTTTAGCTCCGGCGTAGCTCTACTCTGTATAACGATGGGATGTTTCCAACAGTTATGGGATAGATGATAGACTGACGTATATTCTTTTTATGTCATGTGATCGTCAAATACCACCTTCGCAATCGACTAAATAAGCTGCCCTGGTTTAGCCATCACACCCATTGGAGAATCTAATTAATCTTGAATCAAACATGAAACAATTATAATTGAGTTATTATATATTGGAAATACTTGAAAACTATTTCTGTTATTTACAAATGTGCTCATTTAAATATTATAACATTCCTGTGTTTACATTATATAAATAGAAATAAACATATAATTGAAGGATATCTTGCTTTGTATGATGTCAGAATGTATGTAATTTGCATATAACCTTTATTGAAAAACAGTAATTATATTGCATATACCCACTACTGTTAACTGATCTCATATAGATTGTTTTAGATGCAATTACCATTTAATGATTGTAATTAAATCTAATCTATTGTGAACTGTGGGCATTTTGTGTCATTTTCATCAGAAAGTTGACAATTCCTAACTGCTGGAGATACTGCAAACCTTCTTCACAACACTGAGGACAGTATGTTTAAGCAGTCTTCCTCAGGTTAACTTAAAGGCAGAAACTTCAAGATCATTACAGCCAGTACACATCTTTTTATGGATTAAATAATTCATCATCATTATTGTTTTCTCAATAAAACATTGTCACAACAACACTTTTTGGGATTAATGCACTGAATTGGTGTATTTTGGTGACACCATCCTACTGGTAATAATAAGAAATTGTTTAAAAAGTTGTCATATTTTCAGACCTCCTCTATCACCCTCAGAAGCTCAAAGATCTGTTGAAAAAAAGTGCAAAAAACTTCCATCTTTAAATACGAACTGATAACAATTTTTTTACACGCTGGTCACTAAAAACAAGATGTTTCAGATGCTGTTTAAGCCGGAGAGGTAGATGGATTCTGCCAGAAGTAAAATCTGTTGGAACACATCTTTCCATTAATCTGATCATCTTGTAGTGTATGAAAAAAAGTAAAATTAAAACATTAAAACAATTAAAGACAATGTTATTATTAAGAGCAAATATGTTTACTACCTTTAACTAACCCATGGCAAACACAGCCAGAACCCCTCCCCTTTCAACTGCAAAAAGCAAAAAGTGAATTAACTACATGGCCATATCTTTTAGATTTACAATACCTTTTTTTCTGATTAATATCTTAAAGACATGGTTTTAAACAATGGAAAGATACTTTTTTCTTGTAAAGATTACATGCATTTCAAATTAGTGATGCTCCCAAGCTGGCATGTTTAAATCAGCATTCATTCATATTTTCTTACAGAAGTGCAGCACGCCAACAAAATGTTCAACTTTGCTGCTTTTTGCTTCATTTATTCTTATGTGACTCCAAAAACTACATTAACAATATAATGGTGTTGTGCCTTGTCTTGTCACTTGAAACTGCACATCCACAGCTCTTTCTTTTGTGGCATTTTACTGCACTACTTTTGTGCAGCCAACCCTTGCATGTTTGGCACTGCAACTTCTCCAGATACTCCACATCTAGGTACAGATATCCAATTTATGATTTTTAAACACATATACAATTGTTAGGCTAGTACAGTGCATATAAATGCATTTTCAGGAGGAAAACCACAGATGTAAATGTACAAAACTCAATGAAGTTCTTTTGGTATTTTATTAGAAACAATAGCTTTTTTAAATTTACCAATAACCCAACCTGTCCTGTTCTTTGTTAAATCTTGAAATACAGAACCTGTGTAGCTCAGCTCCAGCTAAATTATAAAGACAAAACAAACACCACTGACGTGACTAAACACAAATATATATTATACCACAGCGCATCAAAAATAATAAATCATCATACAACGTTGCCAAACTTCTGATTTAGCAGATGTTTAGCAAGGCTTCCACTCACTCACTGCTTCAGTGTCTTGCCAAGTGGAAAAATCTCTGTCTACATTCTCCAGCGATCTATCATGATTTCCTCTAACCTCTTTGTGAGAGCTAGGCCTACATAATAAAAATACATAGTGAAAAGTTGGAACATAAACATATTCACATATTAATGAGGAGACTGTGCTGCAGTGGTTTAGAGTGATGGCTAAAGCGGATCAAATGTAATTCACAGAAGACAGTGGGGATGCGGATGTTTAGAGGGACTTTGGTACAGTTAGAAGGAGATCCACTGATTTTCTGTTTCAATAACTTATTAATGTTATATTGCTTCTATGAAACACCTCACAGCAACCCCATGAAGGTAGACTGCTATCTACAATTGCATTTTAATCAAACACTCTGTCCTTCGCACTGGAAGACTTATATGCGGCTTCCTGGTTCGTCCCCTTGCAAGGTAACCTTGCAAGTATGGAGCTAGATTTGTCTTCTTATTGAATGCAAGAAAATATACAATCTGAGAGGGAAAAAAGTTTTGGATGGAAAAATATATATTTGATAGTAATTTCTTTCACAGTGATAGGAAAAAATTATATTTTGAGTGATAAAAAAGTTTTGATTTAAAATATTCTGTCACAGAATATATAAAAATTATTTGACATTTTAAAATACATATATTTCTTTAAAAAAATCTTTTTTTTACTCTCAATTATTTATTTTCTTTGCTGTCAAAGTGAAATTTTTCACTTTTTTGCTCTTGCTCTAAGTAAATTCTAAGTTTTTGCTATCATCTCAAGCTTTTTTGCTATCAAAGCTTGGTCATTCTGAACCAGACTGACAGCTGGATGATGTGATGGTTCCCCCATACTCGTTCTGTCAGCCTGTTAAAACCGTTTTGCTCCGCTTCAGACCTGCAACATCCAACACTGGCTATGTGCCGATGTAACTTGCCAACTGATGTAAATACTGAGACCAGTAGGCCTAGTGTGGGACTCTTTGCAGGATCAAATGAATCAAAGCTGCAGCTCCGGAACCGAGTGGTGGAAAGTCGGCCGGCCTTTTACTGCTGGAATCTTTCTCCTTTACAAGAGACTTTTAATTCCTATTTAATTCCAAATAAAAGTTAATTCAGCTTTAGACAGATGAAAGTAGCCATGTAAGCACCTACATTCAAGTGGAATTGATCGAGAATAAAACTTAATTGTGAATGAAGTGGCTCATTTATTCTCATTTTAAAGTCGAATTATATCCTTATATGTTCATGTAAACTTTAATTCCATTCGAGTAAATTCCAGCCGTCCTCCGCATGCTTACCTTCTCCCGCTGCAATGACTCACATGTGCAAACTTCTGCGCATGTGAGTTGGAAAAATAAAAATTTGCCTCCCGTCTTCAGAATACAAATTTCCATTTCTTGAAGAAAAATAATTCAGTTCGGAATTAGAATTGGAGGGTGGAGGACTGTAGGGGTGGGGGTCACTGGAGCCAATCCCAACTGACATTGGACAAGAGGTGGAGTACACAGGTCGTCAGGCCATCACAGCCTTATGTTTGTGTGTGTTTCAGATCCGAGTTAAAATATTTTGTAGTTCTTTTTCATTTATTTATTTTTATGTTTTGCTTATTCATCTCTGCTGCTCCTGACATTAGCTAATTTTGACCTCCTGTGAGGTCCCATGAGATATTCTTTGTTTTGTACAGGAATGATTGTCTGGGTGACCTGATTGTGGTGTTTCCTTTTTTGTGTGTTTCTGTCCCTTTCTTGTGTTTGGTTTGCTTTTCCTTTTCTTTTGTCAGTAAGAATTTAGATTATCAAGACGATCTTTGTATATACATTAAGCTCCTCTTGACAAAGCAAATTTGCTCGATACGACACAGCAAACAGGCCATCATTCTGCTTTAATGCTGGACAAGACAAGTTAGGAAAAAAAATTAAATAAATAAACCAGAAATATAAAAAAACCCAGAAAATATCTGTTACACAATGTGGACACATGGGAACAAGATGTCCTACAAATGTGCAGCGTCATACAGGAACTTATAAACGGTCTGAGGCTGCATCTGGGCTGTCCAATCAGATTTCAGTGGTGGGCGGGGTGCAGCATCGCCCTTCCATCATAAATTGCAGTTAGCAGCTCATCTGGACATCAGTGAGTGCAGACGCCTCTGGAAAACTGTAAGTGTGAATTTTGTCTCTGAAATTATTGCAACTCTTAGTTGTTTTTTTTCTTAATTTCTTTTTTCACAATTGTCATGTTTGTATTTATATGTGTACTATCTGATTTTTGTTTTATTATCTTTAAAATAGATTAAATGTATATTTGCAGTAACTGAGCTTTAAATAGTCTCTCTGAGCCGGGGTTGTGTCTAAACCTGCCTCCGGAGGCTGATTTCTGCTGCTCTCCCATCAGTACAAAATACTGCAAGGTATTTTCCATATAATTTACTTTTGTGTGATCAGAAGTACTTAGTTACTGAGTTTAAGATTACTAATTAATATATTTGTAGTTTAATGATCATTAACCTGATAGGCTTATTGATGCCTTGGACATCACATCAATGAAGTGGAAACACTCCCTTCAGTCATGACCGATCATAATCATAAATTAATATTACTGAGAGTAGAGGGAATATAAGGAATGTTGACTATTGGAAGTTGAGTGACTCCTAATGATGAGCTGATCTCAAATATGAATTGTCTAATTAAAAATACTGGCAGATGGTTTCACTGAGCACTGGGAACTTCTAAAATGTAAAATAAGGAAACTCACCATTTGTCTTGCCAAGAAAAACGGTTCAGTGAGAAAATCTAGAAACCATCAATTAATCAAAGACATATCTGAGCTTACCGCTCTTCCATACCTAAAAAATGAACAACACATTTTCACTTTAGATAAATCACAATAGGAATGACATCTTTTTGCAGAGGAAGCTAAGGGAGCTTTTATTTGTTCTTGGAAAAAACTGTTGCAGGCAGGAGGAGAAAAATACTAAAAGATTTTTCAGTGTTTATCTACTTTGCTGAAGTAAACGGTACAAAATAAAGGACATAGTTTGTAAAGAGAATAAACTTAACATCTGAGTTTTATTAAAACAGTATAATTGCAGTATTTCTCTGAGCTGTTTATGTTGAAGCTTTTGACAGAAGAATTACTGCCATTGTTGCACCAAGGGCTGCTCAATCTCATTCCTAAATCAAATAAAGTGATTCTTATTCCTCGATCACTAGAGACCAATAACTCTCTTAAACAACTATTATAAAATGATTGCCTCTGTTTTAGCAACATGCATAAAATCTGGTCTAAACTAAATCATTTATAAGCCACAGAGTGGCTTCAAGAGTTGTCACAATATTTCTATCCATATCTTCCTCATCACCAATCTGATCAGCTATTAAGATGTGATGGATGGTTCCCCATTAATTCTATTCTTAAATTTTCAAAAAGCCTTTGATGCTGTATCCCATTATTTAATCTCTGACACTCTTAGATTCTTCAATTATAATTATTTCACTCAGCAGCTCAAAAAAGTAGTAGTATACTCATGTAAATCTAGTATTCAGAAAATATCATCAAAATTGAAGCAAAAACATTTTTTCTCCACGTAGCTGACAAGATGAGAAGCTGGAGTGGTTTGTGTATTTCCATATCCGTAACTGTGAAGTCCCCTGTGTGCTGTGGGAAAATTCTTTAAAGCGCCTAGTCTGAATGTAAATTTGAAAAAATGTGGCAAACTCCCTCTTAAAGATATTACACATTCACATCTGTGATATTAAAAAAGAAAACACCATCACAACACCAACACCATCACAAACTCCAGTGATGGTAGCAAGTGAATGGATGACAAATTAAACCAAGGTTTACCTCATGTTTATGGTCGAGTACTATTAAGTAAAGCTGAAGGTCTCGCTACAACCTCTTTTGTGTTCTCTTCTATTCAGGTAAACAGGAATAAAATGAATAATTTCAACAAACTTTTATTTGACTTCATCTGATAAAACAAGCCTCACAAAATCAAAAATATGTGTTTACCTCTCAAAGGAAGGCTTAATTTCTTACACTTCCAGTCACTTAATGTTACAATTAAAATAAACTCAAATTTATTTTAAAAACCCTCATAGTATGTGGAATATCTTCCCAAATTCCCATTTCAGCAATGAGGCGGTGTGACAGCCCATTTGTTGTTGGAAAACTTCCATAAACAGATTCTGGTATGCTGGTTTCTCCTTTACAGTGAGTTAGGTGCAGGTATTTAATTAGGTGACAAATAGTTTTCCCCCTTCTATTAAAGCTTTATTTGCTAAATATAATCATTCAAAATAGCAAAACATCCTAACACAACTCATAAGTTACTGAGCAGCTTAACAATAACTGCTGGAAAATTATAAAATTATTCATATTTGAAAGTCCAGAGTTGCCATGTTTCATTCATGAAGGAGTGAACAATCTCAGGAAGTCTTGAAGACGAAAGATGTCTGGTGGTTTGATCATCATATCATCTTCTGGATCAAGACTCTCCCACTCTGGTCCTCAAGGTCCAGTATACTGCAGGTTGATGTTTTCTTGCAAACCCTTATTGAAATGAACAGGTCACCAACAGATTTGTGCAGAAAGTGAGTACAAGCTGTTAGACATTTTTTTTTTTTTTTTAATGTGTTGCAGTCAGGAAACATCCAACACCTGCAGGATATCAGACTTCGATGACTGGAGCAGGACACCCATATTCTCCAGCATAATCTTTCTGCTTCACTGGATTTTCTAAATTTCATAATCTGTTAGACTCAAACATTAAGTTCATTTTCTTCATCTGTTAACAGATCAATCCACATGAGTCCTGCTTAAGTCAGTCATTAACCTCTGGAATATAAATCCTGTTTAGACAGCATGTTGGAGCAGATTCTCATAATCCATGTCATGGTGATCCTTACAGCTTCTTCATCTTGAAGACATTCCAGCTCCAGACATTCTTGAAAACATTCCACCACTCATATGGAAGCTTGCTTTCAGACACATCAGACGGTCATCGGATCACTTCAGAACTAGTCCAACCATGAAGGTGAGTTTCTGACCTTTTGGGTTCTGGAAACCGATTCAGATTTTATGTTTTCGTATTGTCTTTTGCTGGTGTAGTGGGGGCGTGAGGGTGTGATATAGTGAACTCAAACACAAGATGGATAAATAAACTGTATTTAAAAGTCTGAAGATGGAAGGTTTGACAACGCCACCTGGGGCTTAAGGCCCCAGGAAATAACTGTAGGTTCGTTCGTGCATAAAAAGAGATAGTGACGCGAGTTAAAACGTATCATTTTTTCCTATAAAAAAACGGCTAATGGTGTTTAAAATCTAAGTAGAACAATAATAATATAAAAGTTTCTTTTTTTTTTTTTTTTAAAACGATCTAAACTACAAGGAAACACTCGGCTGGGAAGATTGGTGGAGGGCAGCCTACAAGGGAGAGTGCCCAGGTGTGCCACCACTTACCTTGTGAACATGCACACACACACACTCCACTGCAAACCAAAGAAAACGTGGAGACCGGTGTACCAAGTGAGTCAAACCAAACATAAAAACGTGAGGATTCCCAACCACAGGTGCCTAGCCCATCCACTCAATGGCTCCCAGCTGTCAGAAAAAAAGAACATTAGACAAAGTAAACAAAAATAACCAATTTAAACTACAAAATATACTACCAAAAGAAAAAAGGGAGAAAAAAAATTAAATAGGCAAAACAGCAGCAGGTAGACTTAAAAAAACCAGAAGATTAAACAAAAAAAAATCCACCTTTTGCTTTCTCAAAACAATTTCTAGCACCCTACTCACCACACACGGAGAGAGAGAGAGACAGAAGGGAGGCCCGCAGGTGCCATTTATACATGCTCTTGATTAGAGGGGAGGGGCCAACTTGAGCACACATACCCAGTGTATTGAGTGCTCACTACTACACTGGCAAGTTCTCAGGTTTTTTGGGTTTTTTTGTTTGTTTGTTTGTTTTTGCAGCTCTTCATCCTCCTCCTATTTCCTCTGATAGCCAGCTGCTTGGATCTTGTCCTCCCTCTCGACTGCAGAAACATTCACTACAGTAACAAGACCCTACCCAGTGGAGTGTATACCATCTATCCCATTGGAGCCACATCTGGTATCCAGGTATCTGACATTTACTGTTTGCCATCATCAATCAATTCTTTATGTTCAACATGTTAACAACAGTGTGTGTTTGTGTGTGTGTGTGTGCAGGTTTTCTGTGACATGGACTCTCTTGAAGGAAGCTGGACGGTGAGTCTGAACTGCTCATTAAACATTGTTGGAGAAATATGGGTCATTAGATATCTGCTGTCTTCAGCTAGTTAACCACCTTTACCAACCCCCCACCATCCCCACCTCCCACCCCCATTCAGGTGTTCCAAAGGAGGATGGACGGCTCTGTGAACTTCTACAGACCCTGGGATCAGTACAAGATGGGCTTTGGGAATGCGGCTGGAGAGTATTGGCTTGGTAAGGCATGGATGTTGTCAGGAAGCTCTACTAGACTTCAAGAACCAGTTCTTGATAGGGTCCAGTTAGGGCTGGGCAATTAATCTCAATTACAATCTGGGTTTTCGACAATCATTTTAAAAAATTTTTTCAATTATTTGCTCTTCGCAATTTGTGTTTTCAGTAGCAATTTAAGCTAGTTGCCTGCTTGCAACTGAAAGTAACACAACAAACCCAGATCCCGGAACTCAGTCACAAGCAAGACCAGCGTCACATCAACTATCTGAAAGGCACCTGTTAACCTTTAGAACTCTGCTAGGTCGACAGTGTTGGTACTTTGTGGAAGAACCTCACAACAACACGATAAATTACTAACTGTAGCATACTATTTGGGTAAACTAAGCTGAGCTCGGGACATGTCTAGCCTTTACAGAAGGCTTTTAATCCAGCCATTAAGTGTGGTGGGAACTTAACGACTGGGAAATAAATTCATGTTATTAAAGTTAATGGATAATTGTGTTAAATAATTGAGATCTCAATTTTAGTCATATTAGTCGTGATTATAAGTTTTGCCATAATCGAGCAGCCCTAGGTCCAGTCTAAACTCTGAGTGTATTATGTGTTTCTGAAGCTCATACATCACCTGTTCATATAAAAAGTCTTTTAAAATGTAGTTTTATACTGATGACACCATATTTTCATAAATTCAGGTCTGGAGAATCTCTTCCACCTCACTCAGAGGAAAAACTATGAGCTCCTAGTGGACATGGAGGACTTTGAAGGAAACAAGGTCTATGGTCTCTATTCCTCATTCTCCATTGACTCGGAGCAAGACGGATACAGATTGCATGTGTCTGGATTCACTAATGGAGGAGCAGGTGGGTTTCAGCTCAGGTTGCCTCAGGCTTGAAACGGTTATTGGGATTACAGGGACTGCAACAGGCTGAATTTATTTATATTATCTAAAAGACTTCAATGGAAATTGGTGTTCCACACACACCAGAGTAAGTCATAATGTTCCTCGGGGTTGTATAGTTGGAGCAAAACTTTACACATTATATATGCATCCCCTAGGTCAGGGGAGGGCAATTATTTTTGCGATGGGCCCGTATAAGGCAGGCCGGGCCAAAAGGCAGAACTTAATTCTGCATAATATAATATAATATAATATAATATAATATAATATAATATAATATAATATAATATAATATAATATAATATAA
>JBAMHX010029923.1:0-12532 GCA_037177515.1 Pseudomugil tenellus
GATCTATATAGTCTATACCAACAACATTAATATCAGTTCAGTATCAGCCAAAATGTTCATATTGATTTATCTCTAGCTATGACTATTTGTGAGTCTTTGTCTCTGTTTAGCTGAAATGTGTTGAAATGCTGGTGTGAATGTGATTTTTTTTTTTTTTTTACAATCAGAAGTATCCCCGAGGGTTTTGCACTCTTATAATGTTGGGTTGTCTCAAATCTTAATTAGCTTGTTAAGAACACATTTTCTCCATCAGCAGAAGCCAAGTATTGCAAATGTCAAAGTTTGAGCTAACAGGAAAATTAAAGGCCCCACACTGAAGCTAAAAATTAGGAATAGGGGGGAAAAATGAAGAAATTGGAACAAACAACAAATGGTCAAGTTAAAGTGTGGAAGAACAAAAAAGTAAGAGGATATTCAGTTTTACAACACATCAAAATGCTTCATAAACTTGAATCATTCAAGCCTTTTGGTGGGGGGGGGGGGGGGTATCACTGTCAGCAGTGAAGTGGAAGCAACCCAGTAGAACAATTCAGATTGTCTCCAACCTAATATTACTTTTATTATTGCAGTTTCTACAATAGTTTTCATTTCTGGGTTTATGATGTGATCGTTCATTTTCTCTGCCATGACTCACCCTCTGTGTCTCCCTCTTGCTTACTTGTGCTAATCATTTGATGAGCCCAATGTTTAAATGCGGTAATTGCACTTAACTACTGCCAATCAAAAAACTAATGCTCTCAAAAAAGATCCTGATAATTTATTCATCTCTTTCTTCCACAAACAAACAAAACGATTTACAATCCAGCAACTTGTCCTGAATGAAGGAGGATGTTTCTGCAAAGCTGCATGTTGTCAGTGCTGTAAATACCAGTTTAGCTTTTTAAGTAAAATAAACTGCATGAATTGCAAAATAAAAAAAATCAAAATGTTGCACAATCCTTCCTGTGATGTGTTGTAGTAATGTGTCTCCGCTGGAAGAAGCCTGCTTAAAGCTCAAAGCTGTTCCCTGTGTCAAGTAGACTGAGAGCGAAGTTTTCTGTCTTATTGTGCTATTTTTATACAAGCTATTCGGTGCAAGAACTCCAACCTCCACTCAGATTAACCAACTGTTGCATGGATACTGTTGTTTTATCTACAAAAAAATAAAATAGCTACATGCCTCATGTTGTATATACTTTGGAAGATTTGCATAGAAAATAGGCCGGGATAGTTTTTTTCCAGAGCAAAATGATTACTTGTCATACAATAAGAAATCTAACATGAAAATCTTATTCTGTTTCTATTTATTGTATAAAAAGCAAATCTACAATAAGCCATAAATGGCTCCGTCCCTGCTTTGGAGATTTCAGCTGAGTGTCTTGAGCCAGGACACTTGGAGTTATTGTTTTTTGCACATCAGTGCTTGGTGGGTTAAGTGTATTTGCTCTGAGAGGTGTAATAACGTAATTTTAAGTAATTATGGGTTCTAAAGCAATCTATTTAGAGATTTGGAAAACTTATGATGTTACTACTTGCACATCGCAAAGAAGGCATTAATAAAAATATATATGATCTATTTTACGTCATTTATCTTTAAGGAAACGTTGGGTAATTACAATGTTTACATTTATGTCCAATTATATTACTATTTTTCACTGAAGTGGTTCATTTATAAACATACCATTCTCATTCATGACTTTATAAAGCTTGTAAGTAGGTGTCCACTGTTGTGACCTCTATGCATTAAAGGGTTAAGTTCATTTTGACATTGTACAAAAAGACAAATATCCCTAAATCTTCTCTGAATGATCCATATAAACAGACGCCACAGTCCTCAATGGAAAAAATAACTATATTTGCTATGTCAGATACAATTACTGCCCACTTTAGCAGGGCTCCTGTGGGCATTATGGACATTTTTACCACTCTTACATACAAATTGCCCCACCAACCAACATCATCTTATCATGAACTCTGCGCAAACATTCCAGTGTCACAGTTACCATGCATCAGTTTATTCCTGATTGCCTAGTTCAAGTCCCACCCTGTAAGTTTATATGCCTCTGCCCTTGAGTTTAGCACATGACGGAGTATCTGAGGCTTTATTTTTAGACTTCCATTGTATATTTAGACCAATAGACATCTTAACCAAGCTAAAATGATAATGACATACATTCTTTTTGCTAGATGCGTTTTAAAGATATTTATAACCAGTAATATTCCTCTCAGAATATATTAAATATACCAGCTGAAGTCCAGTTTATCTGATCATGAAGCTAATTCAGCCTTCACACATGAATAAAACTTAATCCTAAAATGCTTCTTACTTCCATATGCACATTTGCTTTGATTAGTCACTCTGTAACCTAGTGTGTGTGTGTTTATGTCTGTGTGTGTTTTAACTGTATTCTGTGACCTTGTGACCAAAACACTGATATAAAGATAAAGACCATAAAGGTTCCAAGTCCAGACCAGTGACTGTCTTGCAGACAGACATGACACACAGCTACAGAATGAGGCATTGAAACAACAGACATGGTAACGTGTGTGTGTGTGTGTGTGTTTATATGAGGGGATTATTTTCATCTTACTTACCTGAAACCGAGACATTGATGTTGGTAGACGTAGCAACAACAATACAGCAGCTAAAACAAAGGCAGAAGAGAAAAACTGGTGTTAAAAAGACATTCATTGTACTCAGTGATTCAGCAACTTTAGTGTGAAGTATTTGAAAATGGATGAAACTGGGTCTGATAAACTAAAACTTAATGTAAATGCAAATAATTTTTCATCCTTTAGTGATTTCAGGTATTCTAATCCAGTTGTGCTACCTGAAAGTGGACTTAGCATTCATTTAGACTGTTTTAAAGAAATACTTGTCATAAAACACGACACATTTTTTAAAAATAATATTAAATATAAACAAAAATCAAATAATGACAAATTGGGTTTCATATTGCACATCCTGAGCATCTCGAGGGGTTAAAAAGCTGATCCATCAGAACAGGAAACATCTTTATTGCTGAGATTTACTGGTTTATCTATTCTCATATCTTTCTAAAAGATTGATCAGCACATACAAGCGTGCTACATGCAGCGGTGAAATAAAATTTAACGCAGAAGCTATTACACTAACCCCCCTCCAGGACAAAACGGGATTAAATCAGCAGATTTTTTTAGCCTCAAAAGAAAATAAAATATATGTTTGCACTCTGCTTTTAAACAGACATCAGTGCAAACAGAACTCATTAGACAGATCAGCACATTGAGCTCTGATTTTAACACAACCCAATGATGCTCACACTACTATGTTTCTGGTGTTTGACCAAACCATAGATGGAGCAGATAAATATATAGATATTTGGTAAAAGAGAAGATAACTTTTTCTAACGCTAACTTCAGTTTCTGTCTGCATGGCTTATTTTATCCTGAGTGCATACTTTACAGAAAAAATTCTCCAGAGGAAACAGTGTACTGTTTCTAACTACCTGGAGGAAAAGTGCTGCACCTAGCATCTTTGTGTGTGTGTGTGTGTGTGTGTGTGTGTGTGTGTGTGTGTGGTTGCTGCAAGGAGCTGTTACCCTGACAACCAGGACAATGGAAGATAAAATTGTTGTCATCTCATTCCTCTCTAAAGTATAGACGGACATAGCTCAGAATTAGACTCCATATCTAGTTGAATGCTACGACATGCGAGACAGAAATGTTTAGAAGGTTCATGCCAGCAGATCAGTCGTAAAACATCACATCTGCAGGCCAACGTAACGGCAACAGTTCTACTGTCAATTACACCCAACAAACAACCTCAAATCTGACATGGCTGTTAACTCGCTGAGAGGTGAGAGCTACTTAATGCCAACATACTCAGAAAAATCCCTGAGCTTTTACAGGAGAGTCTGGATTTAGCTGCTGGTCAGGATCCTTCCTTGCTTTCCTCATTAATAAAGAGACATTTACTTCTAAAATAATTAGGATATAGTACTTATGAGAGTACTTGTAGTGTAATGCATACCCGGCTAATCATCAGTGATTGGTCCTGGATCTTATTTCTGCTTTTTGATGCTTCACCTCAAAAACTTTTACCATAGCATGATAAAATATGTTCATTTTATACAGCAAATGAGAAGAAATAGAAACACAATATAGAACACAACATTTCATCTGCTATTTTAATACGAAATATTTCTCTTATACTGTGAAGTCTGTAGAACATAATTCTCTGAGCTTTGTCTCAAACTGCTTGGAGTCCTTCGGTGTCCCAGTTTGGAAAGCTTCTACTTAGAGCAGAGATCTTCAGCCCTGAGTTGGTATCCTGCAGGTTTTAGTTTCCCTGCTGCAACACACCTGCTGCAGCGAGACATTTCTAAAACTCGCAGACCAGGCTTGAGGATCCCTGATATTTAAGTATATTTTATATGAGGTGGAACTAAAAAGTCCTGCTGACTTAGCATCGTGGACATTATAATAAATGAATGAATACACAGACGGATTTACCTGCAGACATTTCAGACATAACTGAAGGCATCAAACTTTTTAAACTCCGATAAACTGAATCAACTTGTTCATCTAAATAATATCACACTTCCACAAGTCCAATATTTACCAATTATCAGCCATCTTTATTCCATGCACTTTGACTGTATTTGACAGTAATTTTGTCTAATTTTGTTGAATTTCTCTGTGCATCTGCTTTTTAAAAATCAAGCCTCCACAACCCTTTGACAGGATCCATAATGTGGGTGAAGATGGATCAGCCAGAAACAGCCCTGCTGGGACCAGTGTGGACAGACTTTCAGTCAATCGTCAAACCTAAAATGTCATGAAAGCATCCACACAGGAAGGAAGACGTACACCTGAGACCAATGCCAGATGAGTTTTAGACAGCAACTTAAATAAAACATCAAAGTATCTACACAGGAGAAAAGGCTGTCAGCTGCCCCCACTGGCAAAGCTACCCCGAAAACATCAAGAGTCCATTTCCAAGTTTCCAGAAGGAATTGTGGCAGCAATATTTGGTTTTTTAAGTGGTGACATCAAATCAAATATGGAAATGTGCATTTCTTTCAGTGTCACAGTCCATGAAAGACAGGTGTAGGACCCATGTGCAGGACTATGGGAGGCAGAGAACAAACCGAAAGCCGTGCTCGGGCAGGATGTTCAAGAAGCTAAACAGGAAACCAACACAAGAAAGAACCAGATGAGAGATCAAGATGGACTGACAAAAGCTGACTGAGACAAGCATGACAAACAATCAGTGGAGATGAACAATCAGTTTGGAGAGAACAAAGGAAACTGGGCAGAACATATCCAGATGGATAAATGATAAATCAGGTGCAGATGTGGTAGTCAGCAGCTTCATATCAAAGCAGTCCGCTAGGCTCGAGACTCGGCTCAGCAACATTATTCCTGAACTAAATTGAATTCATGCTTCACTTTTCAAAAGAATCGGACCTTTAAAAAACATGTTTCTCCCTCCATCAGAGGCAAGAAAATCTGGAGCTACATTAGATCCTAGAGATCTGAGTTTATCCGATTTCTATCAGAACTTTTACCAACTTCTTCCATGTCTGAGCATGAGCTATCACCCTCATCCAGAACCACTCATCACTTTGTTATGTAGTCCACTTCTTGTATTTTGTCTGCTTGAAAAGGACAGACACCTGAGTTTCAATGTGGAAAACCAGCTGAACAGACAACACAGACTGAAAACCAAGGACCAGACATATTAACTCTACACTTGAACCAGAAACTTAGCAAGAACTAAACTAAACAAAAAACTCAAATGCATGAAATCTGTGCACTTGTAGAGGTCGTATCTACACCAGGAGACCACAGGACTTTATCCGGTGTGGGAAAAGTTTTTTGCAGAACAGTTTTACTGTAAAAAATTTTTTAAAAACAGATAAACAATAATATTAAAAGTCTGAAAAAGTTTGCGCTTTTATTGGTTCCTAGTTGTTTGGCTTGTACCATTAAGCACACAGACTGAGCCGTGGATTTTAGCTGTTTAGCTCAATGGGTTGGTTTAGGTTTTAAGTGTATTATGGTTACATGCTAACATTAAGTACTACTTTTCTATAAACACAAGGTGGACATATTGTCTAGCCAATACTTGTTCATGAGATACAAAGTTAAGCTGCTGTTTAGAACAATTTTTAAAAATAACTTTGTTTAGAAATGATCATAAATGAAAATCCACATCATAGCAGAGTTTGAGGTTAAAACAGGAACATCTTTCTAATCTAAATTCGAACAAAGATCTTTGTGAGTTACAACAACTCTATATAAAGTTCTTAAAACTCTGTTTCTGAATCATTTTGATGGTATGTTTAAGTTCATTATTCATATTCCTGGAGGCATTGCTGCCCTGCAACCTTGCACTGTCCCAATATTGAGGACCTGCATCCCATAGCTTTGTGTTGCAGCCTGGGACATCATTCTATAGATGCATTTTGCAATACTGCCCCATTTTGGTTTTTTCCTGATTTGTAAAGCAGAACAAAGTATATATTCACACCATTTTACATCATGCATAAACAAGGCATAACTCTTTTAGACCTAAATGTACAATAATTCTGCTTTTTTGTGGAGTTTTTGGGGCACCCGCTGTTGCACTGTGATTGTTTGGCCATGTAAACTGAAGTTAAAAAATCATCAGCTTGTACGGTGATTCAGTCTCACTGTCTTTAAACCAGGAAGCATTTTGGTTTTGTGGTTTGGAGAATAGAAGATTCTCTTTTGTGTAATCAGTTGACTTTGTTTCCTGTTTGCTACAAAGCTGTTTCTTGTTTATTTAACTCCCCCCTTGTTTTTGCCCTGTGCATGCTGCTCTACATTACTTGTTAGTTGTTGGTTCTGCATAGTCTCTGTCTTGTATCCTGCTCTGATTGTCTTATGCCTTAAATTCCTGTTTCTGTGTCTCTCCAGTGTCTATTCTTTGTTTCCTGTGATGTCAGTTGCATTTTTTCTTTTGTCTTCTTGCCTTTGATTCTTAAGTTGCGTCCAGTTTCTCCAGGCACTGTGACCTTTAGTGTTTGCATGACTCCAGCACGACTCCAGCAGACCTATAATTTTCTCCTACAAGCACTACGCAGGAGATATTTCTTAAAGAATTTAAAAGCACATCCGCAGCCCTTTATTAGAGTGTCAGATGTCGTGAATCATGAAGCCTGTACATGTAGATGTGACAACACAGAGTTTGTGAATCATCCAAACAAAGTTCGGAGATCTGAATGAAAAACTGTCCTACTCCAAGTGTAAGAAATATATCTTTATCTATGGAAGTATGGATGGAAGTGAAGCATTCATTGAAAGGAAAACCTCAGAAATAGCTGATCAGATGTATAACTCCATGATGAGTCACAATACCTGCTATGAGAAGACTACAGCTGCACAATATATCGCCATAGCATCATCATCGCAATGTGCGTGTGAGCAATAGTCACACTGCAGGTCTGGCAAATTATCTCAACATGATGAGTAAATGGCACTAAGCAAACCTGTGTGGTAAAACACAATTCACGTTTCCACTTTATGGAATGAAACATGGACTCAGAACTATAAATAAAAGGAATTAAAGACAAGAAAACTCTGACAAAACCTTGTAACATTTACAGCTGAGCTGAGATCAGTGCAGGTTGCTTGTAAACAAGAGAAGACTGCAGCTTAACTTAAAGTGCTTTTCAAGTCATCTGTTGAAAATTTCTTTATTTTTATATCAGAATATATATATCGCAGGTAGGGCTGGACGATATATTGAATACAAACAATAGTAGAAAAGTTTTCATAAGATATACAAATATCACAAGCATAGATTTCAAGCTGCTGCAGCAAAGTTTTAAGCATCTACATGTGATTTTATTCATAGTTTAGCTGCTCAGTCCCCCGACCAGAAAATTTTTTTCATGTTGTTGTTTCATGAGAGACGGTAAAGAGGCATGGGGACATAAGAGCATGCGGCTAGCTAGCAAGCTAGAGGATTAAGAGACGGAAACTAAATGTAAGATGTTCATTTAAAAAGTGTCCGAAATATAAGTAATAATGACGAGACCGATTGTTCACCAGAGGGAAGAAAACTCCTCCACCTGCTCCTTCAGCTAAACTCATTTTTAAATATGTTACAGGTACATGAAGCATTTATTTATATCCTTCATTTATTTCTTTATTATATTAAATCCTTTTTTAGGTATATACGTATAGCTTCATCTTGTAATTGGAGTGTTACACACGATCGTGGGTTGTTGGATTTCTTTTAATATTTGCATGCACAAAACAAACATCAATGAATGAAAATAAGAAGTGATCTGAAAGGAGACGGTTTTGTTTTACATGTGGTTGGTTTTCCAGTGTGTCTGCTGGTGGGAGTGTATCTCACCTGTGTGTGTGCATGCGGTGTTCATGTGCAGACATGACATGATTTAACATGAATAAAATAAACATGATCAGGCTGTTTAGTCTTCATTATAAAAGTAAAAAAAAAATATAAACTAGAGGAAAGGAGAACTTAGATTACTTCTGTTGTGATCAGGTTTAAAACAGAAAATAAGAAAATATATGAATAAAATAATTTCATGAGAAATATATATACAATATTAAGTAATAATAGAAAATAAAATAACAAGCCAGATCTTTGGGGGTAGCTGGAGATGCCCCCCATATAATGATGGGGAAACTATGTTTTTATGTTGATGAGTGCAGGGACCTGGTTCAAAATAAAACGCTTTTTGAACGAGCAAAATCACAATGAAGCTAAATTGAGCATTTATTTCAGAGGATATTTCAAAACAGTGAGATATATTTTATGTATCAGATGAAGCTAAAACAAATCATAATATTAGTTATAAGTATAAGGTCTCAAAGTTAACAAATTATTATCACTCAGCCCAGTTAAGGAAAAGAAAACAGTATAAAAGAGAATAAAGGTCTGAAAAAAACTTCTTGAATTGTCAGAGTAAAGCAGCTAAGCTGCTTTGACAGAAGTAAACTTTAGCTCAAAGTACAATAAAAGTCTAAATTCTTGCTCAGCATTTTGTTTTGTGGGCTTCATTAAATGCTTAATTTCCCTTGCTTCCAGAAAACGATAGGCTTGTTTATGCCCCAAAAGCCGTGTCCTTCCTTGAAAAGCTCCACTGGAGTCTCTAAGAGCTTTTCTGAAGAGAGGTTTCTCAATTAAATGATGCTCTCAGGCAGAGTCAGCCACAGGGATGAAAGTATACTTTGACATTTTGGTCTACTTGTTTTTAAGAGCCCAACATGTCGACATAATGAACGTCTTCCTTTCCTTTAAAAGAGAGGCAACATTTTCTAAGGCTGCGAAGACGGCAGGTTTCTCAGGACTGCTCCACCAAAAACAAAGACGACCTCATTCATTTTCACCTCTGGTGAAAAACTTATCATTTTAGTCAGAAATGCTTTTTGTTTAGTTATAAAATTCTGGGTGGAGCCTCATAAATGTTATCAGGTGTTTGTTTGCTTTAAAATAATTCAGACAACATTTATAGCTTCTCTTCCTTTTTATTTAAGTATTTTTCATTTTGTTTCATTAGGATAAAAACACTGAAGTTTCTGTGATTAACATACAAGTCCGGATGTTTGTAATTTAATCCATGGTGAAAAAAACCCCCAAAGAAATAATGCCGGTTTTATATCTGACACATTTGGATTTTTGAAGTTTTCCAGGAGTCACCAGAGAAAAAGAGGTTTTCAGGCCACAGAAGCAGCCTGATTGAAGGAGGACTCAGACTGAAGAGAAGTCTCAGCAAACAGCGGGGCATCTGAGTGACACAGCTTTGAGATGAAGCTGAACACATCAGCATGTAATCAGGAGATTTTATTAGTGTGAAACAAAAGTTAAACAGAATGATGTCTGTTTTTAAACTGAAAATTTCAAAGTATTTTTGCAGAAGTGCATCGACTAAGAACGTCATTTTGAAAATTCAGCGATGGCATCATTATATGGATCAAAAACCACTCGCTGCAGTCATGCATGCAGCGTAAATTGAACCCTCTGCCCTGGCACAACAGACTCTGCAATGATTAACTATCTGAGGAGCGGCATGCTTCTTCATTCTTACAATCAGACACTGGAAGGTGAACACTTCAGGCGTCTTGTGATGCCATCTTTGTGCTGACGCACAGCAGATAGCAGATATGCTTGTTAAAATCTAGGCTTCAAAGGGTCCAAGGGTTCCACGCAGCACCAGAAAGCACCATCACATTCACCACCTACACACATAAACCTCAATGGTGAAAAGTAAAAGTAGTTTTTTTTACTTTTCTGCGCTAAAGTGAGAAATGAAGATGGAGTATTTACTTGTGTAGTACAACTCCTTAAAACTTATACTGCAGTACCAAATTTCCAGTTTGGATGAGTGATGCAAACTTCCACCATGCGGCCATCTAAACAGAGTTATTTCATCAAGAAACAGCTATTATTAAGTGTGTCAGTCAACCGTTTCATCTAAAAGCTGATCAGCATAGAGAAAAACATGGTTGCTGTGGTTGAGCAGAAAAAAAGTCCCAGTCACTACATCTCAGAACAGTAATTACAGTAAAAACCTAGCTGTCTTTTTCCAAATAATTTTAATCTTCTAAGTAATTGTATCTATCTGTGTGTCAAATCATACATGAGTCACACATAAAGAGAAAGGCAGAGAGAATCATGCCATTCAACCTCCAACAGGCAGCATGGTGATGGATGAATTGCAAAGATCCGGCTCACCAGCGGAGCGTGCTGCCCTCTGATGGACGCAGAGAGGACACTCCTCTGCGTGGATCTGCATGGAAGTGATGATACAGAGGAAAAACCTTTCCATAGAAGAGAAACTGGTCTGACTGAACAACTTTAGAAAGCTGGGCTCACTGCTGGAGGCCTGTGCAAAATCATTTCACAACCCAGTTAACAGGAAAACTCTGCACATGAAGCCAAAGAGTGTAAAAAGCTTTTAAAACTCCTTTTTGACAAATGAGCTGATCGCTTTACAGCCACAAAGAAAACTTAAACTCAAAAGTATTTATGGGGAATGTTGAAATCAGGAAATTATTCACAAAAAAAAGATGTTCAAAAATAATCACACAACTCAGTAAAAACCTTTGTGTGTCTGAGTTTTATCAAACAGAATTAGTTGTCAATTATTCTGAATATTTGATTCTGATTTTTTTTTTATTCTGATGTATGTTGGCTGCAAAGGGAAAGTTGACTCAACACATATGTTTAGTTCAATTAACTAAAGCAAAGACATGAAACCACAATCCAACAAACAAGTCAATATTATTCTATCAACATATAACTATATCTTTGTGGGGTCAAATGACAGAATGAAGGAAGCAGATATGTCGGAAGGAAGGAGATAAAGAAAGGAGAAAAGGATGCATAAATAAAACACACAATGCAAAGTGACCAGACTGTGTGCTGGATTGAACATCTGGTAGGATGTTTTGCAGAACAAGTCCAGTCCGGTCTAGTGTGACTATTTCCATAGAAATATGCGTCATATGCGTTTTCATATTATGTGTAAAAAAACATGCAGTGAACAGGACTTCTCTTCGCTGGATTATTGCACTGTAGTAAGAAAGCATGAACAGAGAAAATAGCAGCCCAAAGTTACTGCAAAGTATCAAAACAAGCTTCGATAAAAGCCTAAAATCACTCACTTAAAGTCGCCTTTTCTTTTTCAAACCACAACTTATCTAATTATTACTTTTGATTTAAAGTAGAGAAACCGAGCCTCACAAATAAAGAAGTTTCATACAGTATGTGAGCGCATCTTTGGCCGCATCAGTGTTTGGAGCGTGGAGGAAAGTTTTAACTCACCGCATCGCCCGGACGTCTTCTCAAACTGCCTCTCATGTAACGCTACAGCACTTATCAGCCGTTTCCATTTTTATTGCTACAGTTAATAGTTGCCCACAACTTTAGACTTCAAACTCTGCTACTTGCGGGGCTGCGTGCCCTGTGCCGTCAATGTGACGTCGACAAGCTGGTCACATGACAGGAAGCGTGCCAGTAGCACGTAAACAACGTTACTATGCAGAGCACGAGGTCTGCGCTGCGGGTTTCTACCTCTTTATACTGTCACTGGTTTCTACCTGTTGCAATGTGCCGACACATTCACACAGACATCCGTCTTTACTGGTTTCCTTACTTATTATCGTTTTAATACCAGAAATGAACCAATAGTCAACCAGTAAATTATTTATATTCTGTTTGTCAAGTTTGTTTGGGAAAAAATGCTTCCAGCAAGTTACAACTGGTCTAAATCCAAATGTTGAATATATATATATATATATATATATATATATATATATATATATAAACTATCAAATAACATGTTTATTTGCTTTTGATATGTCTGATTAGTGGCACAATTAAATATATAATGAATATAATACATTATATTATAATAAATATAATAATTATAATATAATAAATAATATATAATGTCTAAGCAGCAATAAACATGTAATCTACGTTTCCTGTAATATAAAAGGAAATTTAATCCATCCACAAGTCCAGAAATTCCAAATTTCACTAGTGTTTTTTTTTTTTTTTTTT
>JBAMHX010029924.1:0-12524 GCA_037177515.1 Pseudomugil tenellus
ACATGCAAACTCCTCACAGATAGGCAAACCGTCTGAGCCGGCAACCAGCTTGCTGTTAGGCTACAGCGCTAACCAGCGTTAGTGTGTCAGTGAAGTGTTCACTTTATCTACACTTGATAGTGGGGCAGCTGTGTGGAGTGGCAGACCTCTGATCAGAGGGTCATGGGTTTGGTTCCCACTCTGTCTGAAGTTTGCATGTCAGAGTGTCCTTGAGCAAGACACTAAACCCCCAGTTGCTCCTGGTGGCCAGGCTAGCGCCTGCGTGTGTATATCAGTGTGTGAATAGGTGATAGCAGGATCTGTAAAGTGCTTTGGTCATCGAAAGATGAAACTAAAGCTTATTTACCATGTTGATGTAGTGTTTGAGTTTGAGATGAAAAGCAATAAAGAAAATATATGTATTTGTCATACGCTATACATCTTTACATATATATATATATATATGTGTATGTATATTCATTAATTAAAATAAGCTAAAAGGCTGTGCATATTATGAAAAAAAAATAGAGTGATTATATGGTGGTTTACTTCTGGTTCCCAGACTCCCTTAAATCCTTTTCAGACATAGTAACTGAGTAATATCCGGACATTGACCACCCACACTTTTATGATCTGCACTTTCAGACATGCAACACCCGGACTTTACACAGTAAATTGCGTTCAGACATAAATTAAATGTCTGTGTAAGACTGTTAACCTGGTAACCGGATATGAATTCCTTTCTGCGACTCTTTACCCACCCGTTTCTCTGTGCAGGCGTTCCTCCTATTGTTCCACAAATTGCCATCTGATTCTCTTTTTTGTAATCTCCTTCTTACAGTGCCAACTACGGTTGGAGAATAACTTTAAAAGTGCAATATAAGCTTTGCTGTTAGGAGATCATATACAAGTCACATTTAACTGGAAATGTAAACAGAGTAACAAAAAATTGTATCTTACAAAAAAAAAGTGAATTAAGCATTATTTCCCTGTAGTCTAAACGTAGCATTAGCATTATTCTAATAGGCTTAGACTGCTGAGGGGTGGGTCGTGTCAACACTGCTGACTGAAAGATTAACAGATTATCCAGTTACAGTTCATGTCATAGCTTGTGTGTACATTTTGCACCAGAATGTGTTTGATTTGAATAAATCCAATGATGATAGCACTTACTCAGGCATGCACTCCAGGTTGTGACCTGCAATGCTCCAGTTTCCTAATGAAAGAAGACAAAGCTGGAGCCACCTACACTTTGTGGATCAGATGGTTGAGTTTGTTGTTCGATCTCACTGAAGAAAAAATAAATACAAAGAAAAAATAATAAATCCATTTCTAAGGAAATTATTGAAATCTTTTAAAGTGGTAGTAAAATATAACAAATAAAATAACTTTAAATGATTTTGATTTTTCATGGTGTCTCTTATCAGGAAAATAAGATTAAACACATTGTAGAGATGAAGGGCAGCAAAACTAACATTGTGCTTTATAAATATCTTATTCTTTTAAAATTTGTTTTATAATTTATTATACTTTTCATGTATTTTTATATTTTTTTTTTCAACTTCAGTATTACCTAAAATTCTGTGTTTTAAAGTAAACAGTGAAAGCATGTGAGGACATGAAAACAAAAGTAGAGCAGAAACTGGAATTATGGAGGGACTTTCTGCTGCTCACCTACAGTTTCTTATTTCAGAAGAGATTAACCAACCCACATATATGATGTATATTTGCTTTTCTGTTGTCTGGGTTATAATAATCCATCTATTGAGTTCATATTTAGTTAAATCTTATTAATACCCGAAGGAATATTATGTCTGTCAGAAACACATATGTAATTAAGTGAGTTTATTATAATACACATCTGCAACCATAAACAGGCATAAAAACCTGTTAATAATTAATGAAAATAGAATAAAAATATAACATTGCATCTTTTTTAAAACACATTTTGTTTTGTTTTTTGTGAAATGAATTGTTGTGTAAGTGCTTAAAGGCATGTCAGAATGAGGAGTTTGATTTGTTTTGCATCATAATAAATCTGCTACTGAATGTGTTTGTATTCCTGACCAACAAGTCACAAGACACGCATCAGGTTTTGACTTTAAACAGATTCAAGTTCTTCCTCTACATTACTGGCTTTGTTGATCAGTTTGATGAGTCTGCTGGTTCTCTGATGGTCCAGTATGTAACAACAGACTCATCCTGAACATCATCTGACACACAAGTTGCTTCAGAAAACAGAAATGATTCCTGCTCATTTGTGTAAAGAACATTTGCTATCTTCAATCTTACACTAGTGAATGAAATAACAGTGTTAAAGGATAGTGTTGTTCATTAGAGACATACAATATTACTGGCATACTGATATTATTGGCCAATATTGGCACTAAAATGTGATTTTGGAAAATATTTGTGTTGGTTTTTGGTTTTTTAAATGACAACTTTTATAAAACATGTACGTATTATACATCAAACTCTTCAGCTACGTCTCCTAAGTAAGAGATGTCATGTATATATTTCCAGATATGCTTATTTGTTTGCCTTACCTCACTTGTGACATCATCAAACTGTGTCATCCCTCACCTCATGAGGAACTTAGAAGTGAACGTGTCTATATGTTTTGGAATTATTTCAAATGTCAACCGACAAAATTTGGTGGAAAATGGAGGATATCATTTATATATCATAAATGATTAATTTTTTCCTTTTTTTTGTGGGTGGGGGAATCAAAATATATTGTGTTGATTGTCATCTAAAAGTAAGAGTTTGACAGAATCTGTATATCTGATATGGGTAAAATAGAAAATACCTGTTATTTATAAAACCATAAATGCACAAATATAATACTGAGTTTTATTTTCTTAACTTAGATACCAGCATGTCACGCTCAATGATCAAGAATGAACATTTTACATCAAAGTTTTAAAAAAAAAATGTGAAAAAAAACACTGATCTCTGGCCAACACTGGGTGTAGTTTTTGAAAGATAAAAGTCGTTTTTATTTCTAACCCAATACAAAATAGTATAGTTGTTTAAACCCAATAAAAAGAAAATACTTTTGTACAAGTGGAATGTACAACATCTTTGCATGGCAACATAGCATGACTCTTAAATACAAAGAATTCATGACAGAATAGGAAAAGACACCTTTACAACAGCATCGAGTGCAACATTGCTGGTGACACTGTTGGTCATCTCTGCAGAATTTAAGGCAGCTACATCCCGTAATAACAGCAACATGTTATTTGAGCTTGGTGCATAAGTGGTTAAGATATAATAAAAAAGCATGTGAATAAAAAAGCATTGGGATAAAAAGTGACGTAAGCTGAAACTTTCAGCCCAGCAGGAGATGTAGTTGGAACTACCTGTTGCCAATCCTCAGAGCGCTGCAGAAGTATATAAACAGGAGCAGAAAGTAAAAATAACTAAACTGAACCAGCGACCCAAGGACCCTCATCTGGCATCATTTAATAGCAACAATTATCAAAGTTTATCATTAAGTATCTTTATATATCTTTTTTCACAGTTTTACAACCAGTATAGCTGATGACAAATCCTACCAGTTCACCCAGAAAAAACAAGCAGGTGTGTGCAACAAGGTAAGAACATTTACCTTGTACCTATTTATACAAGATTTATACAATATAAATTTTAAGAATCCAACAACTAAAAAGAAGATATTTGCCTGTTTTTTTTTTTTTTTATATTTCTGCATCTTGTATTGAAATTGATTGAGATCTAATCAATTGAGAATTATTTAAAATCAGATCATTTCTGTTAATTTAACTTTATTTTTACCAAGTTCAAAATTAGGTTTAACTTGATCTTATGCAGAGATCACAGGGAATATTTTTTGTATTTTCTTTTTTTTAAGTTTTCATCTTTTTTATTTGTTTTTCATTATTGTAACATATATTTGTAAAACATTATACATATGAAAAGAAGAAATAAAGAGACATGTTATTAACATTCATTTAAAAGTATTTAAGTAAAAGCAACTTTTATTTACTTTGTTTAATTCCTGAAAATTTTAAACATTAAATTAATTTTCAAAATGAAAAATGCTGTTATAACTTTATATCTTTAGTTTTTTATATTTATTTGATTTCATGTGGTTTTACTACAGAAACTCAAATAAATAAAATACAGTCTTAATTAATATTAAATCTGTAACTCAGAGGGAATTAGATATAAAAAATTGGCACAATATTACAGTAGTACAATAGTACAATATTTCAACTACTACCTTATACACCAAAATTGTATATATCTCCTTATAGCAATATCCTTATTTCCTTTTTTTCACATAAATAATTTTCAGATGAAAAAATAAAGTTACAAACTTTTTTTTGTTTTACAGACAGAAACTAGAGAAAACTTACAACTATGTCTCCGATACCTACAATGACATAACCAACGTAAGAGAATTCTTAATGGAATACTGAATGGATGAAATTGAGGGAAGCAGTTAGACAGCATGCGGGACATTAAAGCGCTATATAAGTGAACGCCATTTACCATTTTTGAAAAAAAGGATGATGGTTTCCACCATGTTAAGCGGTCAAAGACAAAAGGGTAGGCCTTTATGCAATATATGAAGAGCATGTTCACTAAGTCTGCAAACAGCAAGCGTTCAGAACTGGAGAATCAGCTGTCGAAAGTATTCAATGATACTCTGGAAGGTCTAAAGATGCTCCAGGTCTTCGTGGATGCTGTGGAGAAGCTGGCTGTAACCTCACTGCAGGTGTTTGCTGAGGACCTGGTGTTACGGCTGCCTGAAGATGTCAAACTCAGTCATGTTCAGGAAGTCATAAAAGCTGCACAACATACTTTATCTGTCCTCTCCTCCTTAAGTTTAAAAGAAGCTTTCTTCCTTCCCAGACTTCAGAATATTGCGGTGTTGGTTTACCGGCTGCACAAATCCGTGAAGACCACCAAGACTATTTGTGATGAGATGAAGAAAAGCTAAACTGGTATTTAGTGAGCAATAACTATTATTTTTATATGCACATTTGTAAATGAAACACCCAAATAAAACTGTAATTGGTTTTTTTTGTTTGTTTGTTTTTTTACAGCGGCATCAGTGATTTTTGTCTGACCACCACTGGAGTTTACCTTGATGTGGGTAAGTGACATAAAAAAGATGGTCAGCCACATTAATCACCTAAAAGAAATCAAGTAAGTAACACCATGAATGCAGAACGATATAAAAAAAATAGTGTAAGTATGATTTGGCAAATTTGATAGAACCAAAGTAAATTTAATTCTATGTTACAAATTAACAGTTATTTAAAATAACAACGAGGACTATGCTACTGATTTGCTTGCCTTGCTTCCATGGTTTTGGAGATATAAGAGAGATATAACTAAGCTATATTTTCATCATGCACATGTGTTTCTTGGGTTTTAGCTTGATATCGGGATAAGGCAACAGCTGGTATCTCCCCTACCTGCCAATCTCATGGCAGGTAGGGGAGATAACTAACAGAGAACCGGTGTGACACAAGTGTGTGTCTATAAAGCCAGGGACAGAAGGGGGTGCGGAGTATGGAATATGTGACCAGCAATGGGCACAAGCAACTTGGGCTTTGCCAGTGAAAGGAGACCTTGTAGTAGATGACCGCCAACAATGCAGCTACATGTCGGAGGGACGTTGGAGGAGGCGGTGGCCTGACTGAGAGGAGCCGCATAATACTTGAATAATTAACTGTAAAGGAAAGTCAGAACTTCTGATGGATTGATGAAGCCTAATGAAACGTGTCAGCACATTACCCAAGCTGTGTTAATACATCTATTCTGTTGCTCAATACTGACACCTGCTGGTTCTTGCGTCTCATTGCAGCTGAGCTTCATGAGAAAATACTGACACTGAGGAAAGACAGTATCTTATTGTATACTGCAGTTCCTGTATATCTAATTCACATTTGACATGTCTTAAAACATGCATTCAGTGTGTGTGTGTGTGTGTGTGTCAAATTCTAAAAGTCAGGGAGGGTTTTCTTTTATTTCAAACATTTTTATTCAAAATTTTTTTTAAAAAAGTTTTTACAATGTCTTGGCATTCAGGCAATAGCTTTTTAAAATTTTTCTCCAGCTTTGGAGAACATCCACTTACATGAGGCAGACGTGCACAGAAACTTCAGGACCGACTGGAAGAGGTTTGGTTGTTTGTCTCTTTGGTTTTACCAGTTTTGTGAAGGATTCTGGGATGTTGACATTTTCTTAGTTTAGACATTTTCCAAGTGGGCAAAGCTTTTAAAGTTTACATTTTAATTCACAGTAAAGCAGTTTGAGGTAATTTACATGATGTTGTAAATATCATGATGTAGAATTTATTCATAATTTAGTTTTGCTGTGATTTTCAATTTCAAATGGTTCAGGCAACGAAACACCACACACATACAATTTCTGTTCTTTCATGATCCCAGTCCAGTAAATAGTCAAAGTGGTTCTCTTTTGCTTTTAAGCGACTTGATTTTAGCTTCTTACCAATGTCCATTGTGTAAACAATGTGACTTACATGATATCTTTTGCTGGCAGCTAGTGCGCGTGCACAGAATCAACCAAATGTAGACAACAACAATCAGTGGGTCCATACCCACTTTTTGATGTGGAAACGTCCTTGTCCATGATGGAAAATACTATCACATCACATGCGCAACCTTTGTTTACAACATGGATGTCCTGAAAACTCTCAGCTTCATCAATTGTCCTGAGGTCTGTACTAAAAAGCTGGATTTTTGCTTATCTGGATAACTTCAGGAATTATTTCCGGACGAAGATGACTTACTTTTCATCAAGCTGTATCACCACAGCAACAGATAATGAATGGTTACCTGCTCTGGAGCAGGTAATAGAGATTGCAGCCTGGCCTTGTTCCAGAAAGCAGGTTATGAGGCATACCCGCAGGTTTGTTGATAACCTCAACTCTTGGTTCCAAAACCGAAGGTAACCATAGCAACTTACTCTCTCAACATAACCTGCTTGGAGTGAGTTATGTTCCAGGTTAGTTTGCCTTCGCGAGGTCACTGAGTTCATTTGGTAAGTCATGCTTAGTTGCTATTATAATAAATCAATTCATCTGCACCCCGGTTGTCCACCTTGCCTGCATTTGGGTCCACGGCCTCCAGAGATCCTGATATCAGGACCATTTATCACCAGATCTTTCCCACATATGCTGGATTTGTGTCTCTTTTAATGCACACATGTATAGCTATCTACTACTTCTTCTGGATGATGCATCAGCTGACTGCTAAATGTGGAAAACAAGACAAGCTCCACATGCTTCATCTGGATAAAACTTAAGCTGCTCCAGAACAAGTCAGATCAACGTCCAGGTACGGATCCAGTAAGATGGAGAGTTTCTCGCTAAAAAGAGGAAGAGACGCTGCAGCTGGGTGGCTTCATCATTGGCTGATTGCTGCCAACAGAGAGAGGTGGCAGGAAACATAAGCACATAAGGCATGGATCAAGCAACAGACTGGAAATCATGACAGAGCAAATAATATAAGCACATCATCTTCCATCATTTGCTTCATGGATAAAATGCTGCTGATTTGTCTCCTACTTTGTCATTTCATTTTTGCATGTTTGTTTATGTAATGAAATCTGATTTTCATAAAGTTTACAATATGGGAAATAAATTCTGAATTATATCAGAAAAACCCCATGTTAACTCCAGTTCTGTGTTTTGCTTGATCAGTTGTCCTTCTGTCTGTCTGGAGGGAGTGGTTTGTGTCTCGGTGGCACATCAGGCCTATAAATAGGTCACATGTCTGTGCCCAGTCTCTCTATCTCTCACTCTCTCTCTCTCTTTTCTGTTCTTTCTTTCTTTCTTCGGGCTGCTGTGCTCTGTTCAGGTGGTTGGCTGCTTTCAGGCACCTGAACATGGTTGTTGCTCGGTTGGTTGTGTTATATAGTTGTGGTGAGACCGGTAGTCCTGTTTTCATTGTTTTCTTTTGTATGTTAGTTGTTGGGTTATGTGGCGTTTCCTTAGGGTGGTAGAGGTGGGGTGGACAGATTCGACGGCCCTGTATAGGGTTGGCCTGTCACCCCCTCCGTTGTTTTATTCTGTTTGGCAGGCTCACCACAGATCCATCCAAGTAACACCAGAGGAGAATACAGATGTGACTAAAAATAAAGATTCTTAAAACGCTATATCCTGCATCTTTTGTGTCCCGTGTTTAAATATGTTCATCCTTGGGTCATAACCCCCCCATCAGAACCAGAACCAGTAAGGGTATCCATCATCCTGGACGGGTTGGGGACCAGCAGCAGAACTCCAGAAAAACCAGGACCATAGAAGGAAACCAGAATCAGCAGCGACGTGAAGATGCAGGACTGTACGGGTGAAGGATAAGGAGATAAAACAAACATTTTCAGAGTTACATGTGATCTTATTTCTTTTTATGGTTTTGTTCAACCATCATATTTCACTTAATGTTTTTGTGATTATCATGTTTTATTTCATTTTTTATATTTATAAATTAACATAAACTAATAGTGATGAGTGTCGTGTCTCTACACTGTGTTTTTATATGTCTGTTCTGTATTTGTGTACTAGTTGTATTGTATGTGCACTACTATTCTAGTATTCTGGTCACAATGACAGCTTTTAAACTGTTAAAACTGATTTGAATTGAATTAAAATTTCTGTGATACTTACTGGTACTATGATATTAATGCAATACTCAGTTCCAAAAGTTTTTTTTCTCACACAGACAATGTCTAGTTTTTCTTATGGGGCCACCGTCTCTGTTTGTGGATATTACTCATCAGTATTGTGAGTTTGTTCTTAATGTAAGTTAACAGAGAAAATGTCTCCTCCCACTTTGACCGAACTAACCCTCAGGCCTGTCAGAAGAGTGCTACCTCCTCGGCCATCCTGGATCCAGAAAATAAAAACTCCGACTGGTTCTTTTTTGCTCAGTGAAGATTTATTTAACAATAATAATCAGATAGAAATTTAGTAATGTCACAACTGCAATGGGCTCTGCCATCAACATGCCCACTGCAGCCAGACTAATCCCTTAATTACTGATCAACTCCATCTGTCACCAATTCCCTCCAACTATTTAAGCAGCAGCAGTTCACTCATCCCCTGTCGGACTTATTTGGTTTTTCCCGAATGTTTCTCCCCAACCTTCTCCCAAACCAGTGTGTGCATCTTTGACCCAAACTGCACTCCATGAGTGCCCTGCAGAAGAAATTAATCTGAGGGCCGGAGCCCACCCTGAATGGCTGACCAAGTGACAGACAGTTCTAGTACTGGAAGATCCACAATAAGGAAAAGTTCCATCTAACAATTGATAACCTGCCTCTACACAACATGGACAACAAAGGGCATTATAGTAGGTAAGATAAGCAGGCACATGGATCTGTATATGACAGACACAGAAAGATCATTGGTAAATGGACTCCAGTCCTCTAGAGCCGACATCAAGCAGGTTTTTGTTGTGTCCATGCTTCAACACAGCTAAATAAAATAGATAAATAGGTTGACAAGAACATGTTGGATCCATTTGATCTGCCTCAGTTGTGTTAGTGCAGGGAAGCAACAAAACCCTGCTGGATACCGGCCCTTAAAGATTGGAGTTTGACACATGTGGACAAGAGGATCTAAACACGAGCTGCTGGTTGACAGAGCTGTTTCCCGAAAATGCAAAAACAGACAGAAAATCTTGTGTACTGCCTGGATTGATTACCAGAACATCTATAATTCAGTGTCACATACACGGTTCCTGGAATGTCTGAAGCTGTGCGAGATCACAGCATCGAAAAGTCAATGAGGTTGTGGCAGTTGTGGCAGCACCACCCTCAAGGCCACATTCAGAAATCTCAGGATCTGACCCGAGAGAAACCCAGACCAAAGTCTCAGACTGGACATTTCAACAAGAAAATCTGGCAATTGAGGGGAAACAAATCAACATTGTTATGAATAATGAAGCAAAACCTTAAATCCAAAGAAAATGCACAGGGAAGCAAAGAAAGTCTGAATGACATACAGGAAGATTTTAATTTTTATTATCGTGAAGTGAAACTAGGTGGAGCTGCATGAAGTTAAGACAACATCCCGATATTCTGTGTGAATCTTGGGCTGGAAACAGACAGAAAAACAATACATGGAGTCTGGAAGAAGCACAGCTTCCATCTTTGAAGGACTGGAAGAGAAAGAAGTTCCCAAGGAATCATTTAGAAGAGTTTCACACACACACTGTTGGAATCTCTCAATCTGAAAAGATGTTTCTGAGTGAGACAGACATGTAGGAACATATAACGACTGAACTATTTGTTTACTGGTGTCTCTGCTGCAATCAGTCTTTACTCTCAACACAGAGACACGGAACCAAACCTGGACCAGAACCCAAATCCAGCATAGAGAGGACGAGAGAATGTGGTGTGGAAGGTGTAGAGGTGGATCAGTGAGTCAGAGGAGACTCTGTGGAAGGACAGAGTACCAGCATGATAGTCCACATACACTGCTACTCTGTTAGAGACATAGGAAGAGGAGGAGGAGGAAATGGGTGTTTCTCTCTTATTGTGACAGACAGAGTTACCTTTGCCATCAGAGCATCTCAAACACCAGGATTGATCATTCGATCCAAAGACAGACTCTCTGCTGATTTCTTTGTAACTCACTGATATAAAAACTCCTCCTCTATACTCCACCTCCCAGTAGCAGCGACCAGTAACAACATTTCTACAAAGCAGCTGAGGACATAAGTCATCAAATCTGTCTGGATGATCAGGATATGACTGAAGCTCCTCCACATGTTTCACCTTCCTGTTGTCAGACAGTTTGAGTTTTTTGTTGACTGTGTTCATGTCGATGGTGAGAGCACATGAATCTGATGGAGAAAACAAGCACAATCCAGCTGCAGGCATTGATTTATTATCACTTTGATGGTGACTGATGAATGAGTGATGGAACAGTGTGAAAGATGAATTTGATGAATCCAATGAAAAACTTACACTTACACTTCCTCAGACCTGGTCTCAACCAGGGTTCTCCAGCAGGCTCCACCCTGAAAGGAGTAGGGGGGGTCAGAGGATGCTAACATGAACATTGCATATCTCAAACACACTTTGTTCTATGCTGAGAAAGGACCAGTTCAACATCCGGACATGTCCACCTGCATGGAGCGTCTCAAGACCAGAAGTAGCAAAATGAGGAATCTGATTGGTCCATACCCAGGTCTGGGGAAGTCCTAGTGTTTTCTTTCAACAATCTCGTCACAGTTGAAGAACTCTGCAGGAACTCCTGATCTAATCCAGAGCTAAAGATTTCTCTCTGTCATGATGTATTATTGATCAACTTCTAATCAATGTTGTCCTGCAAAACCAAATTACTCAAATTCTTTGTTCGGACTAGGATATCTTAATGTCACCTGTTTTCCTGCACATCAAGAGAAATGAGTGTTAGAGGCTCTGTTTATGACAATGATGTGTGTCTGTAGTTGTGATGGCATGTTTCCAAACTGACCACTAACAACTGCTTTGTCATCGTTCTGAGGATTTGTTTCCTCACATTAATATCTGCAATTCCTGCTGCTGTTTGGACAGAAAGGAACCAATCAGAGAAGAAACTAACACACCTCCTAAATCTGATTCAGTCTGCTGATTTATGTCCAGGTTGAAGTCCAGTCACATCGCCCAGCTTCTACTGACTCCAACAACACCCACACTGTTCCTGAAGCTGATTGGTCATCTAATGGATCATTCAGCATCTTTTTACTATCCATCAACTCTTAATGGCAGCACGTTACATTACAGCTTGGTAATAATATGGTAATAGTGTAGTAAAATGATTGTAATAGAGAACGGCAATACTCTGTAATTACCAAAGAAGTAATCAGGTACAATCCTGCTAGTAATGCAGCATACATCAGTAACAACCTGTAACCTTCAGCAATGTGAGGGAAACTATGTCATAAAAAGTGAAGCAATTTGGTATGGTAATATTGTAGTAAATACCTAATAACTATCTGGAAATGTCTACAAATATCAATATTTACTTAAAAAGGAAGTAAATATGGTGACGTAAAGTCAATTTTACCTAATTATAGATTTTAAGTAACCACAAGTATAACCACAAGTGTGTCGTGGGTGAGCTGGGTGGAACCTCTATAAGGGTTTTTATTTTATCCCCCAGGACATGCACTCTGTAAAAGGAGATGGTTTCAACTCTTTCTCCAAAGAGCTACAGCTGATTTTAGATTAAATTTTTACCATTGTCTCATGGTAGTCCTCCATCATCTCTGGGATGCCTAAATATTCCTATCCAACAAATCCAACAGATACATAATTGAAAAATCAGCATCACTAGAGCCTGGTCGTGACTGTTTCTTAGCCTCAGGGAAGCAGTGCTCTGTCAACACTGTTTACGGCGGGGATGGGGGGCTGCTGACCTCGACTCGAGACGTCGTGGGTAGGTGGGTGGAATACTTCGAAGACCTCCTCAATCCTACTAACATGTCTTCCGAGGAGGAAGCAGGGCCGTGGGACTCCGTGGTGGGCTCGCCCATCTCAGGGGCTGAGGTTGCTGA
>JBAMHX010029925.1:0-12520 GCA_037177515.1 Pseudomugil tenellus
AGAGAGAGAGGGAGAGAGAGAGAGAGAGAGAGAGAGAGAGAGAGAGAGAGAGAGAGAGAGAGGTCACATTCTTGCTTACAGTGTGCAACAGAAAGGCTTAACTGGTTTGTATTTTTGGTGCATCATCACGAGTAAGAACAAATGAAAACATGTTCTCAGAGGTTAGTGAAAATATAAAAATGTGTTTTTAAAAAGCGAAACACCTTTTACTTTTTCCATTGTAAAATTGTAAAATATAAATGTAAAATGTAAAAAAATCATCTACATGTAGCTTGAAATACGCTGCATGAACTCAGCCTTGATGCGCTGCGCCATGTGGTGAGCCAGCAGGTCTGTTTGCATAAGAAAATACAAACTGCCGCCTGGAAATACCTTGATAGCTAAATGGGCTTATCTTTCTGGACTTCTTCCAAGGTTAATGCAGTATCTTACAATGGAAATAAAAAATATGCAAATACAAATGAACACAGGTAAAACAAACTATCGACAAGAGGTAGCCGTGCTTAAAGCATCTCCAGTCCTGCTGGAAACTCCTTCATACTGGCAACAAGAATAGAAAATATCACCTTTGCATTGATGCAATATAAGAAAATCATTTTACCTGCGTGAACATGTCAAAACTGGGGAATTTCTGCTCCAACATTTAGTCTGCAGACTGGAGCGGTGGTGTGTCAGCGGTGTGGGGGTAACCAGTGACAGACCATATAAAATAACCAGAACCTGCTTGCTAACCATTTAGTGTCGGCCTCCACGACACAACGGAAACACTGTTTTTTCAGTTTGATTCTGTTAAAAACCAAAAGTTTTTTTTACTTCTATGTTGAGCTGAAAATATGTCAAGTTAATTGAAAAGTTCTGTGTAACATCAGAAAGAGTTTATGCAGAATCAGTGTAAGTGTGACTTTCCAGGAAGAAAAACTCTTTAGCAGACTCACGGAAACAAATGTGTAGACTCGAGTCATCAGTTCAATCTTGATACGTTCTATCCATTCAAAAGATTCGATATTTGCCACTATCGCATGCTGATTTAGCAAAATCTGTGAGGGAGGTGATTTTTTTTAATATAGCATCCATTTAGATGCTATTTAATCTTGAAATTCAGTATAATTATGGGCGTGTCCTTTTCATTGACAGGTATCTAATATTCACATAAAAAAGGCAGATTGTAGCATAAACAGTTTTCAGCCAGCTAACAGCACGTTAGCTTTAGCTCACCTTCCTCCATTAGCTGGTTAGCTCTCATTAGCTCCAAGTTAGCTCAGTTAGCTCTTAGCTACAGGCAGCTCAGAGTTTGTCATCCACCCCCACGCTCACAGAACCTCTCCCAGCTCCACCTCTTTTGTATTTTCCAGGAGCGATGGCACACATGATGCAGCCATGATGGTGACTATGGGAACTGCCCAACAAGTTTCACTTTTGCTCCTCAGAAAACTACAGCAACGCTCCATCTTTTATATATAATCCATGGTCCAAAGCATTTTCCAGAAGTCCCAAGGCTGTGCAGTGCTGCGCCTATTTAGTGCAAAAGCAGAGTGCTGACACGTCAAACATGACTCGTGCAATAATTCATGGCTATAAAAAACACTTTAAAACTGCAGGTGAGCTGTCCGTGACCACGCTGTGATTCATCTGCATTTCCTTGCCCAGAAAAAAAAGCAGCGAGACGATGATGCAGATTTCTGCTGAATTTGTTTCGTGCAAGATGTGTGGTAACGCTGAAGATGGTTCCTCTTTGGAAAACTGCTTTGACATTAGACATGTGTCACCAGTCTGGCTCCATGGTTTGGGTATCGGCCACCGGAGTAACTTTACAGGTTACTTCTGCCTTTGCTGGGCAGGACAAGTAGAAGTGAGACTTCTAAGCAAAAGAGGAAGAAGCAAACATGTTAGGACCAAATTTAACACCAGTATCTCATTATTTATAAACAAAAAGAAAAAAAGCTTAAAATCTGAATCTTCACTATGCAGATTCCTGAAACTATATGTTTATAATCATGTCTTTCATTGAAATATTTTTTCTAACATGACTGAAGAAATTACTTTTAAAGGTCAGATGATTTTTTTTCCTCAATTAAAAAAATGAAAACTACTTTTTAAGCATTATTGCTGCCATATTTATCAGTTTTTAAACCAGTTGCTCATTTAAAAGGAAAAACATATTAAAATGATAACTTATCTCTTAAAAACTTAAGATTTCAAACTAGAAATATTTAAGAAAAATATAAACGACAAACTAAATGAAGATTTTTGATCCATAACCGAAACAATTAACGGTTTCCAAATGTGATTCAGGGGGAAATTCTAGACCAAAGAGGAACCAAAAACATTCAATTTCATTTGTTTACAATGATTTTGATTAACTGAATCACACATTTTGGGGTTTTTTCAGCTTTTGCTCCTTTTGGTTCTACATGACTCTTCATTTAGAAACATTACATTCCTGTTTTTACCCTAATTTAGCAGTTATGAAATTTTATTCAGTGTTTTCATAAAAGAAAGATTTTTCATTGTTTAACATTTCATTAAACTTCTGAATGCAGAATTGAGCACAAGACCAGATGAAACTGAAAAGCAACAAATATTTTTTTAGCTTTTCAGTCTCCAGGACCATTTCTATGAAGCCAGATGCTGTTTATTTTCTCTTTCTTCATTATTTTCCAGATGGATTTAAATGATGAGAGGAAGGTTTATGGTACCATTTAAACTCTGGGGAAGGTGCGAAGGTCACACTTTAAGGCCTGGAGTTTGGCACACGGCAGTGCATTGATAAATAAAAGGCATCGCCACTTCCTTTGTTACACAGAAACAAGAATGAAGAAGCAACCATGTTTAAATATAGATGTTCTTCATGCTTCTGGGTCATGTGCTTCTGTGATACAGTTCAAGGAAGTCTTTGCACCTTTCATGCATATCTCATGCACGTATCACTGTCCAGGGTAGGTCTGGGTACGAAACAGAACGGAGGTAACAGAACCATCCGGAGCTTGATGGAAGCAGAACTTTAGACCAGATGAACAAAAATAAATGCTTAAAGAGTTTTCCCATCTTTAAGGTTCATTTTAAATATCTAAGGAACATTAAGGCGGTGATGAATTATTTCTTGTCTTGTGTATTTTTGTTACTGTATCTCTTCTTGTATGATGTTTTTAGAAGTCTTATCTGTTTTAGGACCACAGATAGAAAAGAGTTTCGCTGTAATTGTACATGTTTACCTAACGCTTTTTAATGTTTGTGAACCTGAAATGCTCCAATAAAACAAACAAATAAATAAAAATGTTGAAATGATTTTTTTTTTTTTAAATGAGGGAGAAGCATGTCTGCAAACCATGATTAGGAAGCAATACGTTCCATAGAGCCACCATGAGAAAATACATAGTTACCTCATCGTTGTTGGAAATATCACTAAGCCAGTCTCGAGGTTGTGGAACTTTGGGGAGGATACTGTCCTTAATTCTGTAAAGACACCATCATAGCATCATCATATTAAAGACACATGAGGGAAATATTGATATTGGTTGTGAAATCAGGCAAAAAGAAGTCTTGACATACTTATTGTACCACATGAGGAACAGTACCATACAAGCGAGCAGCAGAGGAAAGATAAGTAGAGCGTACGACAGGTTGCTACTCTTCTCCTCAGCATCTGCAAGCAAAGACATTCACAGCATCTTATTCAGCTGCGCCTGATAAGACAAAGTAGCTTGTTTCTCATATTTTCTTTTTATTTCATAAACATAAGAACAAAATACAACAGAGAAAATCAACATACCTACACACATAGGTTTACTCGGTGGCGTGCTGCCGGCACTGCTTTTAGCTACAACAGATATGCAGTGGCGGCATTCAGGGTTCACATTAAGATGAAATGATGTTATTCCTTCAACAGAATAGTTCTGAAAAGATAGGACAGAACACCAGGGATTAAATAGATGCAGTTTGGATAAAAGCATGTTTGGTGGATTCATTATTTATTCAAAATATCCTTCCTGTCATTAAATTTTAAACTAATGGAAAGTTTGTTTATTTCCATTTTAAATTGAGTCACATCTGTAGGCAAAATGTTGCAGAGTTAAATATATGTCTGGCATCCATAAAAACCACCAAATCTTCACTGCTAAGCCCCAAAAAGCTGATTCTGAGATGGGAATCCATTGTTAGTGGTTTCATGTCAGTCCATGTTGTTGAGAACTGCTAGAAAAAAAGCCCTGAAAAGACATTGTCTCCTACCTTCATCTGGTTACACTCAGTGACATTAATCTTATATGTCCACGATGACGGCACAAACATTTCTGGAGCAAGCCAGCGAATATGGAGTTTGCTTCCCTTTCTTGTAACATTGACCGTGACAGGAGGTGGCTTCACTGCACACAGAGAGGAAGACACACTATAGTGGAGCATTCTGGTTATACTGGTATCGGTAACATCACGACCAGCTAGTTTGTGTTTCTGTTACACCAACTTAGAAAACATATAAATGGAAAAAACCTATAATGTGCAACAAGATGAAACCAGCTAGTTTTAGTGATTATGATAAAGAAACCACACACAGAGATGTGTTTTATTTTACCGTAGAGATGTAATGGAGATAAAATATATAACAAGTTTAACAAAGACAACAATGTAAACGTGCTACCGGCCGCAGGCATCCTGACATCTTTAGTTAGGCGTAGTTTTGGTCTAATGATGTCTAAACATGAAGATGATGAAGAGGACTGGTCAGATTGAAGCTGTTGATGAAACAAACTACAAAAACTGGCTTTAAAAAAAAAGAAAAAAACTACAAAAATTAGGTTAATTTTCCTTTAAATAAAATAAAATGTGTTGTTTTGTTGGTAAATAATTTATCTTATTTCAAAGAACATTAAGCTTTCAAGGATTCCTAAAAGCAGTAAAAACAAATCTTAAAAAACCTACTAAGTAAGAATAATTATGTTAAGTTTAAAAAAATTGAGATGTTTAATCTTACTTAGATTTTACTTTTTGCAGTGCACAACATTTAATCCACCATTCAAGATTCAGACATGTCTCCTGTCTTAATAAACTTGATAGACAACAAAATATAAAAAAATACGTGTAAGTGAAGGTTACTGTGCTTTTTAGGTTCATTCTGACATCATAAAAAAAGCAAATATTACCCTAACTTTTCTGAGTGGTGCAACCCCTGATACCACGATAATTGTTACAAAATATCCAAGAAAAGACTCTTAGGAAACTAAAAAAGGAAGTGCATGATATTTCAACACTTTATCATTAAACATCACCACTGATCAGCAGCTACGTACCCTTGTCAGCCCTCTGGAAGGTGTTTCTAACCGATATGTTGTTCCATGTGCCATTAAACAAGATATCAATGGTCTGCCTAGTGGTAGCGTCCAGCTCACAGCTGCTCTGCACATCATTCATGTTTTCAGAGGAGCATTCCAGCAATTCTGACACGCTGCCCGTAAAGTCGTCAGTTAACCTTTGAAACAAAGAAAATAGTTTATGACATTGTATCTCACAAAAATTAAGCCTAAAAAAATGTTGAGATAAAAACAAACATGTAAATGAATAAATTCAATTTAAGCAAAAAGAAAAACGGTTAGATGACTCAGCTTTCTACAGCACTTTAAACGCGTCGTGTACGTATGAAACTGGGAAGTGTGAAAACAGTCCCCTAACTCCTCGTACACATGTAAACTGATCTGTGTTTAACCAACTGATAAAAAACTGTGACAAATCCCTTCTAGATATGAATGACTTTATTACTTTTCCTACTTATGTATTTGTTTTATATTATTTATTCATCATTTTTCTTTATTCTTATTAATGTATTTCATATTCAGCTGTATTTAATTTACGACAGTTTTTTTTATTTCCTGTATGTTTATTTTGTTTTGATACAACTGTGAGTGAATTCAGGCCCTGAGAAGTTGAATTAAGTTTGGTCTGGGCGTACATGCCACATATTGAATGAACTGTACTTGCATGCATGTGTAAATTTATGTGTACAGCATTAGATATGTGTGCGCATTTGAACACACATTGGCAAGTATCCCAAATAACACACAATTCATACAAATCATGCATTAGACACACACACACACATAATGATGTTAAATTGATTTTGTCCTGTTTCTCTGATCATGTATTTCTCATTTACTGTTACGTTTTTTCTTTTCCATCTGCTCTATCAGCGATCTTCCTTTCTGCCAGTTATTTCTGACATATAAGCTGCATGTTTCTGATATGTGGTTTTACTGATCCGCCCAGCAACATTCATCATATAACTATTTTTTATCTCACCCCAACCAGGCCAATTGCTGCTCAAACAAGTTTGGAGTTTCTCTGCTTTTAAAAACTTGGGCTAAGTCAGGCAAACACAGGCATGCTGCTTTGTTTAAGAATGAAAACGCACAAATGCACTTCGCCATAATAAAAGTAACAAAATTACAATAGAGGTCAGACTCACTGGCAAGGAATTTAGCAAAAAAAATATTTTCATTACTTCTGGAAATAGATAAAAATGATTAAAACTATAAAACATTCCTCCCATCTTATATAAATGGTTAACGTGGTTTTGATGAAATAGTGCAGCAATGGCAACAACATTATTACGAACTGTTAAACTGTCTAAAAAGTAACCGTTTGTAATGGATAATGTAGAGTTTAATGTAGTTTTATTGTCACTTCTGCTGAAGTCTATGAAGCTATATTGAAAGTAAAAGATAATGAGGCCTGTGGTCTAGACAATTTAACAGCTTAACAAATTGAGAAACTGAGTCGTCTAATGGGTGTGTGCCACACAGCGTGTCTTGTTCGTGGTCCATGCTCTCTGTTGTGCTAGCACCAATTATCAAGGGTAAAAGTGGGGAAGATGAATAGCTCAGAAAATTACAGACCAATAGCTTTGGCGCCATGTTCAAACTGTTGGAGATAACTGAGTAGACTTGACGTAAGTTTTACTATCTCAAAGTGAGTGTTGTGGAAATTTCATATACTAGCTTAATTACCTTGACCTTAGTAAACCATCTGCAAGGCCGGCGTCCTGCCATCAGGGAAATGTTTAGACAGGACCTCGGTTTTGTTGTCATATCATAAGAACCGGCTCTAGACTGACGCAAATAACCAAAGTCTTTAAACGAAGGTGCCTCTAAATGACCGGGCAGAATGGCTTCAGACAGATCTCTGGAGAGATTCTCCCGGGTTATAACCTTGTAACATGTCTGTCTGTCTTAATGTATTGTCTCACTTTATGTTTTAACGTTTAATGTATGTTCAACTTCTTTTATTCTACATTATTAAATTTATATTCAGGAATCAGTCTCCATGTCCTTGAGAGGAAAAACAGCCATTACATGAGAAAGAAACAAGAGAAGCTTTGACAGGATGGTTGTGAGGTTTGTTTCACTTAAAACTATGACTACGATCAGCACTTCTCTACTTATTTTAAGATGAACTAACTTGTCTAAAGCCTGGAATTCTTTCTTATTTTATGAAATGTTAACCAAAGTAATTATCTTACTGAAGTGGCACTTGATTAAAACCTGAATAATCTTAAGTTATTAAGTATTTTTAACTCTTTCATTAAGAGAAGTGTGACCTGTCTCTGGCCTGCTAACTGTCAGTGGGCTCCAGTTTCACTGAACTGGAATAAACTGGTCCAGAAAGTGGATAGAGAGAGATTATAATGCCTCATTTTGCATCTGTTGATATTTGAGAGTTCTTCTTTATTTTAATCATTGCCAGGTTATATGTTTAGTCTTGACTTGACAAGGGGGAATGACAAAAGGGGAAGAATAAAAAGAAACAAAGATATGATGCAACCCAAACATAGAAACCAGACAACTAGCTGCTAAACCTCTACAGAAATCATCCCACAGCCTCTGTAAGATAATAAAAGCAGACAATCATTGGGAGCACTTATAACGAAGACCAACTGAGAAAAAGAATAATGTTGATATTTCTAATAAATACATTATTAATATTATTATTAATAAATAAAATTATTTAATAAATAACACATTTATAATAAATGTTGTTTCCTGTACTTGTTGCTAGTGTTGTAGATTTAAAAAACACCAGCAGCAAGAACAGGAAGTAGTCGCCGCTATCACAGGTTACACTTGCAGGACAACATAGTCACTGTTTAAGCATGCATGTTAGTGAACAGTGCAAAATATAAAGAAGGAATTGTGCTCAGAGATGAGGGTGATTGTGCAATTCCACATCCAAACATGGCTCAGATCTCAAGAAACAAAGCCCCCACATAAGTAAAAAGTACTGCTGCAGCCAATAAAAACTTAAGAAGGAATTCAGCTTTAACTGAAGCCCAGTTCATTTCCATATGATGTTAGTGCAGCTGTGATAAAACAAGCTGACTGTGTGTATCCGGAAACGTTGCAGAACATCAACACAGTTTACAATGTGCAGCGCTGTATTTCATGATACCAAGTCAACTTCTTACGATCAGTGTCAAGAGCAAATACTAACATAAAAAATTACCATAAAAGGTAAAAAAAAAAAGTTTATACATACTGATAGAAAAAACGAAGATCAGGAACGTCTCTTTTTTGGGACCAGGTGCAGCGAGCTTTAGTAGCAGTAAAGCTGTAGCAGTCCAAGTCTTTCACAAGCTCTGTTGAAACAGAAACATACACAAATTCTCATCAAACATCATGATATGATGTAATCAAGCCAAAATGATGTCTGCAGGAAAGCTGCATCAAATCTACCTGGGTATTTGATACTGGACCTCTCCTTCTCACTCTTGTGACCATTACAATCAGTTTGAACCGACCAATGCAGAATTCCTCCCTCCATTATTGTGGGCTCACTGTACTTTTTGGTTGTCACAGGTATCTTTATTAACAGAAAAAACAATAAAATAAACATTGAGAAAACAGATTTAATCCATTTGTGGTAGAAATGTCATATCTTATTTTATTTACTCTGTCGATAAATAATCATAGCATGTATTATGTTTTTGTGTATCAGGTACCGTCCTGCTGAAAGGTCTGAAAATCCTTTAATGTTGCACATCATTAAGCTAATGACCAGACCTCAGTGTACATCCTTCATCTGTTATGTTTTCTCTGACATAAACAATGTTTAGGAATCCTCTGGATAACCAGCAATTAGCTCATGAGAGATAAGGATAGAGTAACTTGCCATGCTATCTGTGTCTCACTTGGAGTAAAAACATTCTCTCTATGTACTTTATATATCTATAACCATCTTTAGGGCTTAAAAGAAGTTCCTTCCCTGCTGCTTGTCAGAATTTGCTCCAGACTTCTGCTCTGACCAGATCTTTGGACCAAATTCTCCTGGACTGCAATTCTGTATATCTGTCTTGTCCTTTTGTTTGTCACACTCTTTTAGCTGTTTCATTCCTTGTTCATTAAACCTAAAAGTTTAAGTTTCATTACAATATTATTTTCCTTTCATTGATTAAATTGTTCCTTATTTCTAATTTTCGATTCTCTAATTAAATAACTTTAAATCAGTGGTGTTAAATTGTACCATACAGATGAACTTTCTATGTCTTATTACTGTTAATAAAACTGTTCTTTACTGTTAAAGCATATTGCTTCATAATGAATTATGTTGAAATTGAAACATTCGATGTTTCATTGGAAGGAATGATGAAATATAATCGATGTTGAAGAGTGTGAGGTACTCAACATTACACTGCTCCAAAAGTAGTTCTTCCCATTTCTTATAAGTGTTCATGTAGTCAACATTAATTACATGGTAAAACATTTAGGTAAAATGTAAATGTGTCACACCAAAGAAAGAAAGAAACTTCTTTTCCAAACAGAACATATTTACATACTTACATTGAATTTCATGTTGTAGATATCCCCTGGTTCTATGTTTACCAGATATGTGCAATTTGTCACTGAATGCTTTGGTGGCTCCCAAGAAAACTCAGGTGTAAAGGGAGCAATCCATCTCAGGGACAGATTTCGCGGGGGTGAAATGTCGTCTTAAAGCAGAAAGAAAGAATAAATATCTTAATATTTACACACAACTTCATGTAGTCCATCTTTGACCAACAGCTTTATTTATGTATTTAGTCAGCTTGTGTCATCCCTGTTCCCGGAACCATCTATATTTGGAAAAGCACATTTGCTTTATAGGCATGTCTGGAAAAACTAAAGCACTAAACAAGCAAACATCAGTGCAGTTTTTTCCCGGTTGGTCCCGGGAGAACCCGGATCCCGTTTCCGACCATTGTGAGAACATGCCCAACTGCTTTTTTTAACAGGTGCGTTCACTCTGGTACGTGTTTCACAAATAAATCACCATCTTCTACTGTGTATGTCAACTATTTCACTGCAACACTCGGAGAAAAACACTAAATCTAAATAATCCAATTTATTGGGATAGGTCACGTGAGTTCTGAGTAAGCCGCCCTTTGATGCGCCGCTGCTGGGAACAGGGATGGCGGACCGCTGGTGAAAACAAACACTACTAATCTTACTATTCTTTAAAGTTTGTCTTACCTGTTGAGGGTTCAGCTACTAAAAGGACCAACTTAAACACGAGCAGTATGAAACTCTGAAAAAACGTCATTTTCTCCTTTTTCGAACTTTCCTTCTTTTTCTTCTTGAGCGTAAAAAAGGCGCTTTCCCTCCGAGAGCTCGTCGCCTGGTTTAAGATTTTTTTCAGCGGAGAGCAGAAAACTTTTTCCTTTCGTTTCTTTCGTTTCCAGCTTTTTTAGGAGAAGGGCGTGAAAAGTTGAACTGAGGAGACTGGCGTTTGGGAAATGACGGCATGTGGGTGTGGACTGTAACAGGAACATAAGCAAAAGCAAGATTGTAAAAGATAAACGTAGGACAGGAAAGATTTACAACACCTGAAATATTTCCAGTACTGAACACAGATTCATAGTAATAACTGAGAATGACATCAACATGTCTGTGTTTACTCTCCGGGCTGTGAGCCTTCAACCAGTTGTCATTTTAAATAACTAGAGGGAAATTCAAAGCGTCCTAAATTGTGTAAAAATGTGCTTTAATCTTTATCTAATGGAGTTATTCAGGTTAGGTTAAATCCAGAGCAGTCGACTTTTGACACAGTCCACCTCAGTTTCCCCTCATATTGGTATTTCCACCTCCTAATGTCTTGTGGGAAGTCCTGAGTTACTGATAAACTAACTGGATGTTACTACAGAAGATACAAGTTATGCATTACTGTATGTGAGCTCAAAAACATGATCTGTTGTCTCTAAACATGTTTAAACTACAACACACTCTCTTCAAAACTTCCTACTGATCTTTTTAGTGAAAAAACAAAATAAACGTCACTGTTCCTTGTACTTAACTAAAGAAAAAAATAGAAAAGAAAGGAATTTAACATGAAATTTAACCTTTTAAATAAGAAAAGAGTTACAATGAAAGTGATTCATAGCTTACTTTAAACAATTATCTGTTGTTAATGACTTCTCTTGTGTGGGTGTATTTATGTATAGACAATGCATAAATACAAATAACATCTTTAAACTGGAAAAAGCTTTTTATTTCATTTTTAAACTGTGAGTACAAAGAAATTGAGAAACAGACGTAAATACAACTTTGCAACACACACACACATCTCTTTTCTAACTATATGGTTAGCAGTAAAAACCACCACCAGACCATCAGGGCTGGAGAAGTTCCAGAAAGCAGAAGAAAAGCTGCTCGTTTTGAGGAAGGAAAAGCACTGATGATGATGAAGAAGCATGAGTTTCACACTTCATTCTTACTTGATAAAGCAACAACAGGATTGCACAAATTCAGCACACAATACAAACAAATACGTTTATACAACATTTAATGTGAGTACACAAGCTGGAAATGGACGCAAGGACCAGAGAGATTTCTGTCAAAAGAATGGAAAACAACAGAATCCTGGTCGTCCATTTACCCCCCTCTACCAGAACCTTTCAGAAAGGACCTTTATACAACCGTATGAATAAGAATCATATAAAAGGTTATGCTATATGAACATCACAATATTCTTTTTTATGTTAGCTGCTTTGAACAATTTAACCAGAAGTTATTTACAGCACCCAGTCAAAAGATCGCCTTCACATCGTCGTCTGTCGCCTTGTCTGGGTCCACAGCCACGCGGCTGAATTAAACGGTGACTCCATGCGTAGTCTTGCTGCGGTGCAGTTCGCCAGCATGCATTTGCTCTTCCAAGGAGGGAGCTTATTATCAGGTAAAATCCTTGGTTTTACCACCTTCTAATGGCCGAAGGCTCCCGATTGCCATCAGGTCCGTGAAGTGCAGATTCCGCTCTGCAAACTCCTGATTTGCAACCAGAACTGAAACTTTCTGTGTTAAGAGGTAAGCAGGACAAATCTTTTCATCCTACTGCTATGTTACTTGTTACAAGTTCCTGGCTAGTTGAGTTCAAGTCCAGTTGCACTTTTATGTACATGTACATCAGGAATCTTCAGGGATGGGGGTCTTTTTGGGTAAAAGGACAAGTGTTTTGACGTCGAATGGTTCTGGAACAGGTGTGTACAGAGGTACCGGTACAACCTGGAAAA
>JBAMHX010029927.1:0-12502 GCA_037177515.1 Pseudomugil tenellus
ATAGAATAGAATAGAATAGAATAGAATAGAATAGAATAGAATAGAATAGAATAGAATAGAATAGACTTTATTAATCCGTTTGGGGGCGGGTCCCTCTGGGAAATTAATGTACCAGCAGCAGTACAGCACCGATATTAAGGTAAAAATAAATAGTAAAATACAAACTGTAAAATACTAAAATATGTAAACACAGGATTGGGATTATAGTACATGATTATTGCACAGGTAATGTATCAGGTGCACAGTCCTCCTCCCTAAAATCTCCCTTTCTTCCCCTTCTGCCGAATTCAGAGTTTCATTACAACTTGATGGCTTGGGGGACAAAGGAGTCTATGAGCCTGTTAGTTCTGCTCTTAGGGAGGAGCAGCCTGTTGCTGTTCAGGCTTTTCTGTGCAATGATGACAGTGTGCAGAGGGTGACTGGCATTATCTAGAATAGCCAGTAAATTTTTCAGTATCCTCTTTTCTGTCGCTGTCACCAGAGTCCAGCTTCATCCCAACCACAGAGCCTGTTCGCCTGATCAGTTTGTCAACTCTGTTGATGTTTCCTTTTGAAATGTTCCCACCCCAGCAAACCACAGCATAGAAGACCGTACTCACCACCACAGACTGATAAAGCATCCACAGGAGTTTCTTACAAATATCAAAAGATCCCAGTCTGCGCAGGAAGTAATTGCTTAAAATGGTGGAATCCTGATTTGTTGAAGGTCATTGAAAACACATCAGTGATTTAACAATGACCATGTTCTTGCTTGTAACGTGTTATTGTTGAGAAATGGCTCCAGAAAAGTGGTTCATACTAGCTTCAATTCAATTCAGTTAAATTCAGCTTTACTTGTACAGCGCCAATCATGGCAATGTCATCTCAGTGTACTTCATGGAATTCAAATTGAGCCAATTCATATTAAATAACCTAGCCAAGGGAAACCAAAAGATTGTATCAAATCTCGACTTCGATCCAATCTCCCATCCTGAGCATGCATGAGGCGACAGCGGGACAGAAAACTCTTTTTATCAGGAAGGCAAAACCTCCGACGGAACCCGGCTCAGGGAATGTAGCCATCTGCTTCAACTGGCTGGGGTTGGAGAGGACAGGAAAGGCAGATCAATATACACTGCAGCTGCTATCCAGGAAGACCTGCAGAAAGAGGAGAAATATATTAATGATGTCCCTAGCTGTAAGATTTGTTAAAGAGGAAGGTTTTAAGTTTGATTTTAAAGGTAGAGAGGGTGTCTGCCTACCGTACCCACACTGGGAGCTAGTTCCATAAGAGAGGGGCCTGAGAGTCAAAGGCTCTTCCTCCCATTGTACTAAAAGTGTTTTTCGACCTGGGGCTAGAGCCAGTCCTTAACTAGTTCAACTTTGTGGTTTCCAAAGAACTGGTTTTGTTTTCGACCGATGGAGAGCAGTTGATTCTGTGTCTTTACATAATCTAACCATATTTATCTGTGTACTATCTAATGTCACAGACAGCCCACCCCTACCCCATCACACACGCGTAACATTACAAGACAGAAACACTTACCAGATTCTGTGTTGTTGGAGTTTTGAACTTCCTGCACAACATCGTTTACCATGGACAGGAGGTTCAACTCAACTGCAACGAGGTTCAGACCTTTTCCTCCTGCGCTTCAGTCACTCCAAAATATCAGGAAACAAATTGCCTAGATATTTTCAATTAAGCTGAAACAAAAGTGATAACCTAGGGTGGAATAAAAAGAAACAACTGTTTGAATGGAAAACAAAGTTAAATAATGAACTTTTTTTAACACAGAAAAAGCAACAGAAGCTAAAGAAGTTTACCTTACATACAAAGGTTCTCAAAGTACTGTCTGTGGGCAAGTTAAGCTTACCTTGACCTTTACCTTAAAGTTTCTCTGGGTTTTGCAGATGCTTCGTGCTCACTGCATTCAAGTGCAGGTTACTGCAGCTGATAAGTTTAATTACTTACCTCAGTGGTGAGTAGAGTCTACAATGAAATGAGTGAAAGTTACTTTTTATTTTAAATAAGATATACTTTTGCATTTTACAGAGTATTAGATGTCTTATATACAACAGAGCTTGGTCATGGAGAGCTTTATATGTAAGGAGAAGAATTTTAGACTCTATCCTAAATTTAACAGCCAATAAAGAGATGCTAAAACTGGAAAAATATTATTTCTTCTGCTTGTTGTCATTAGAACCCTTGCTACAGCATTTTAGATCAGCAGGAGACTTTTCAGGACATATTTGGAACAGCCCATAAATGAACAATTGTAGTAGTTCAAAGTTTCAAAGTAACAAACGCATGGACAAATTTTTCTTCATCACTCTGAGACAGGATGCCCCTAATTTTTTAAATATTACGTAGGTGGAAGAAAGCGGTTCTAGCAATTTGTTTTAAATGTGAGTCAATGGACAAATCCTGGTCAAGAATAACTAAAAAGTTCCTCACTGTAGTACTGGAAATCAAATTAATGCCATCCAGATTAATTACAAAGCTAGACAAATTTGTCCTAAGTTTTTGAGCCTCAGAGACAAATAGTTTTTTTCTCTTTTTCTGGGTAGGACAACTGCAAAAAACCAACTGACGTCCGACACAAAGTCCAACAGTGCGCTCCTCCAGTTGCTGCTGTCCTTCCTCTACCAACGGCTGTGTCAGCACACAGGGAAAATGATGAGGACCACAAACCAATGAAGGAGCACCAGGTGAATTTACACCATGGCTGTTAGAAGTTTGGCTTGCTAAAAGGTGCTATAACAAATGAAAATCTTATTTTAATCAGCTCAGTTCAGTCTAGCTAATGATGATTTAAACTCCTCATCCTCTCAACTTCACCTCCTCACTTGCTGAGAACACAAATATCTCAGCAGCTAATAACATAAACGTAACTTGGTGCATTTACGCATAGACAAGGTATAAAGTTGCTGAAGTTCAAACTGAGCATCAGTTAATTGTCTGGACCAAAATGTCTTGTTGATGTCAGAAGAGAATGGGTTGACTGGTTAGAGACAATAGAAAGGTAACAGGATGTCAAATAAACCATATTTAATTTAAAGGGCTCATATCATGAACAATCGAGCGTTAATCAAGCTTTTATGAGCTTCAACATTTTATAAGTGTTAATTGTACCTTAAAACAATTCCCAAAGTAGTTTTTTTTCATCCATGCGTTTTGTAACTTTATTGCTTGGAAAAGAAGGGTGTGGCTTTGGAAGAGCCGATGCCTGACTGCACAGCTCTGATGTGGCACTGTGGACACTCCACGCGGCCCTACCTAAAATCTTTCGCACTCCACCTAAACGACGTCATGGAGAAGGTGGGGGAGACGCGCTCTGTCTGAGGCGACGTCATGGGTTGGGCAAGGAAATGGGAGGGCCTCTCTGGCAGCTTCGTGCAGGCGGGGCAAAGTGTCAAAGTCAGGTCCTCGAGGGCCGGTATCCAGCAGGTTTTGATGTTTCCTGAACTAAATCACCTGATGCAAATCAAATGGATCCAACAGGTTCTTGTCAAACTTTTCATTAATTTCATTCAGCTGTGTTGGAGCATGGAGACAACAAACACCTGCAGGGACACCGGCCCTCGAGGACTGGACTCTGACACCCCTGATAGTGTGTCTCACTAAAACAATTTAACTGCCTTTGCAAATATTTAAAACTATTTACCATTATCAACTTATCATATCCAGGTTTACATTTATTGCAATATATTCTACTACCATTTATCAACAAGTGTTCCTGACATATTAATCACAGCTAGAATTGATGCACTGATGTTTAACTAACATGAAAAACACAATATTAGGTCCCCAGATAAGATTATGAGTGAATATAGACCCCTGTCTAAATTCGGTAAATATAACAGATACTAGGTAGAACTTATCAGCTCAGTGATGGTGGTGCCACAAGATCAAACCAGATGCAACACACTAACCAGCTACCAGAGTAGTCCATACTTTCAGGCTCCTTTTTATAGCTTCAGTGTCAGTAGTGTGGATGGGGAGGCGTCAGGTGACGGGGGTGGGATGATGAGTGACAACTTAGGATGCTTTCATTCAGTGAAGTTATTTGTTGTTCAGTTATAATCCAACTGAACAAATTTATTATGTGATCTATATTAGTCCAGTTTATAATAACTGGATTATTATAAACCAGTTCATAAAAAAATGACCTAGCTAAAGGAACCAATAGATTGGATCAGGTGTGCTCTCTGATTAAATTTTCTGGCATTAGCTGCAAGAGGAGTCAGTGGAGAGGAAAATCTTCCTCATAACCAAAACTAGGAGGGAAAACCTTCAATAACATTAGAACCAGTAAGGATGGCCATCTTCCTCACCGTCCCTGTTCTCCCTGTCTGAGCAGCAGTATTTACAGTTCCATGTCAGAATAAGTTTTGTAATGCCCCTTCTCGAGTAATCACAGACACATGGCATTCTTGGGTTACTGCCATTTATTTGCACACAATGCCGTCAACCATGCTGTGAGAACTTTATAAAACAAAACAAACATATATTAAATGACAGACAAATTTATAAAAATCATGTTTAACAGTCACGTGAGTTAAGCTAACACATTAGCACTGATGAGACAGCATACCATTAACATGACAGAAAAATAAACACAAGGTGATATACCTTATTGGCCGCATTAAAGAAAGGGGGTTAAAATAAAATCGTATTAATACGTGAGTCCGGTGAGTTATTATTTCGTTATGTACTATGAATAATTTCTTCTTTTTTCCACTGAATCTCATGTTGCCGCTTGTCGCTACTTAAGGTCCATCCTGGGTCCATCTAAAAACAATGTCCGGACTTCAACAACAATGAAAATTTGTTTCCACTATAACTTAGGTTCTATTTAGTATGGCTTCACCCTTTAAGATTATCGATAGTGGGTTTATCCCCGCGTGCATGCGCGCAGCACTGAAGACTTTTACTCCACGCCCATCCACGGCGTGGGCCCGCGCTAGTCTGCATAAAAGGGGGTGCAGCCCAGCGATCTGCTCTCCATTTTTCTTCAGCCATGAAGACTACAACTCCTCAGAGCATTCGATTCCTTCTTAAAAGCAACGGATTCCTTTGACGGAGCCCGTTTGTGCCCCTAATGGCAGACCAGGTACATCCTCAATGGAGACCTACACGCGAAGAGCGAAGGCTGCCTCGGCCACCACCACGCTGGGCTGGCACTGACACCTCAAGCCCCCTGCCAGTTCTGCGAGATGCTTCCCCGCCAGGAGAAGCAACGGCGAGTGGACTTCTTCACCGCCTGTGCCGAGGACAACTTTCCCACTGAACAGGTCCCGCTGGAGAGGGCTGTCTACCCTTTTTTGCGGGCACACAGAGAACCCCATGCTCCCTTCACACATATCGCAGCAAGGAGAAAAACTTTATTAATGTGTCTATGCTTATGGTTCTGTACAGACCCAGTGAGGCGTAGACTACATCCAGCTTCGTCTCTAAACCCAATAGCCTTAAAGGGCGAAGCCTATACGAAATAGAATCTTACAATAGGTAACCAATGTTCCCCATAACATGAAACGGCTCAATAAACACAGTTTAAAACAAAATAAAATAAATGTCTTCTTAACGTAAATTATTTATAACTTAAACAAATAACTTAATCTATAGCTGCTTGCAGCAGCTACAAGTTTAGTCTGTCATGTTAGCTGAGTGTGCTAATACTGCTGAAGGATTATTACTGTCCTGAGTCCTCTAACTAGCCCCCTACTAGACAAAGCTCTCATACTCATCTCATTTTTCATCTGAGGACATGGACATTTAGCATATTAAAGAAAAACGGGGTTGTTTATCAGTGAAAACCGTGATATGAAGAAGTCATTTGAATTGTTTCTAAGAAGTCTACTTTTAAATGTTAATTAGGATGTTTTTGATTGTAGGTCTCTACAGACAAGTCAAATGAGGATTTTCTAGAGCTGAAGGAAAAGGTGAGGATACCTCCACCCTCACATGTGACTGCATCCTCACATATATGTGACCAACAGTCTACTGAAAGTCTGACTTCAGGGGGAGTGGAGTTCAGTAAGTGTAGAGCAGAAAGTTGCCCCCATAGGAAGAAAGTGGAGGAAGTTGGGACTAAAAAAGGGACCTCTATAAACTATCCCTCATTGAAAAAGATGGACATGGATCGTCAGACTCAATCAAGAACTGATTTTCTTCATTGTTTAGAACAAATTAAAACAGATGTTGGATCTGAACTCCATTTAGCTACAGCAAAAAAGACTGGCCTGGTTCCAGCAGAAAATACGAGAGAAACAGAATCACACTTTCAGCACAAGTCTCTGATCTCTGACGTGGAGCAGAAATCTTCTCCAGTTCTAAAGCCTGCCTGTTTGCTACTCAGTCAGACTCCCAGCCCCAACAGCAAGCAGCAGGACCGAGTGCAGATATCCAGAGTCCGGAAAAGCCAGCAGAACCAAACCCAGGTATCAAAGGTTCAGCTGAACCAGGAAGAAGAAGGCAGTCTGAGCCCTCCTTTGTCGGACAATAAGGAACTGTCTCCACCACCTATAACTTTCAGATTTTTCCATGGAGTCTCCAGAACCACCAGCAGGACACAGTCTGTCGAGAAGGACCAGTGTGGAGAACCTGTTTCTGTGGAACATGAGGACCAGGATGAGTCTGGGTCAAAATCTGCTACTGTTTCCCTGAATGAACTCTTTAATATGGAGTCAGCCTACAAACGTCTGTCAACCATCTTTGAATGTGAGGAAGACTTGGGTGGGTTTCTGTCTCCGGACAGTATTATCGATGACGAGAAGAAAGGTGTGAGAAGAAGTCATGAAGATCAGAACCTCAATGATGTTCCCGAGAATCATCAGGATCAAGGGACTTCAGTTCCTGAAGATCAGAACCCAACAGACTCCCTTATGAAACCTGAGACTAAAAAGAAGTTCAAGTTCAAATTCCCCAAAAACAAACTGGCTGCAATCCACCAGATCATCCGATCAGGAGCAGATAAAACCAGGAAAAAGATTCCTCAGATGATCGTGTGTGATGAGGAGGACGAGATGATAACCAAAGAATCTTCCTCGGCTGCTCGAGTGGAGGTGCTCTGCAGGAGCACCTTGGACTCCATTAGCAGTCTGGAAGAGTCCATCAAACAGCTGGAAATCAGCGTAGACAGTATTTCCATCTCCACCTCCACCACTTCGTCATGTCCTCACAGCTCTTCCTCCAACAGAACTCAGCTCAAAGGAAAAGGTAAACAAGAAAGGGAAAGAACACTGTCTAAAAGGCCTGCAGCTCAGGTCTTGAAAGGCCCAAATCCATCTCAGAGTAAGAGATCCAAACCCCAGCCTCAACGCAGCTCAGGGAGGACCAGCGCCAGGAAACAGGTCTGATATTCCTTTGGTTCCTGCTGGGCTGGTAAAACCATCTGATGCTTCAGACTGCCACAGCTGCTTTCCTGTCTTTCTCACTGTCTCTGTATAATGATGAGGAAGAAGGTGGTGGAGGTGGTTGAGTTAAAAAATCTTTTGTTTCATGCAGAACAATCCTGTTGGATGTTGCTGCACTTGTTCCCTAAAACTAATATTCTGTTACACGCTTTCATTTTCCACATGTGAACAGCTCAGCAGAGGTTTGTAGTCAATCAAACCACTATGTTTTCTTTGGAGGAATAAATCAGCCCCGCTTTGAACTGCCTTCATATAGTGTTGGAGAGGTTACATATCCTGAACATTCTAGGAGCCATGTTGGTGGGGGCTTTATGCCCCTGGCAGGGTCACCCATGGCAACCTGGTCTCTGTAAGAGGGACCAGACCAAGTGTGGTTCTAAAACTCCTATGATGCATAATACATTGGATTAAGTTTCCCTTGCGGGACACGGGTCATCGTGATCCACCTCTGTAGCCTGGTGTAGGCGTCTTCTGCCCTCGGTTCGTCCTCTCCTACGTAACATAGACAGCAAGCTAAACATATAAATGGCTGCAATGAAAGGACACACTGTTGTAGTCTTTGCCCTTACTGAAGACCATTTGTAAACTTTGTGAAACTGTAACATACAGAACAGAAAAAATACATAATTATACTTGCATATATCACACCAAAATATCACACATTACGGCACGACACACCACCGTCAACATTGGCTTTGACTTTAGCTAGTAGCAAACAGCTAACAACATTAGCTCACTTTCAGCACTGATAAACAGAATATATTCACCACTAGAAATCACAAAATAATCTACAATGCAATAAAACACTGCTTTGCAATGCATTAACTTTCAGATCTGCCAAGGGTCCCAAGCGACTACCCGTGGGAGAGAGGTGACTCGTCATGTTCATACTCATACATGTTCATACTCCCGTGCTGGATTTAATATAGCTCCCAAGTTATTTCGCTGCTGCTTACACCAACCGGTCGCTAGATGGCACTGGCACTATACACAGTCACATTCTCAACCAACAAAGCACAAACAATATAACAATGGTAAGAGCGACATCTATTGGCAAAGAAAAGTATAAACCAAATTTTACTATGAATTGATTTGTGTTACACCAGCTGTTATCTTATCTTATGTATTTTGTTTTACTTTAGAAAACGAAGGACAGAATAAGGCGTGTGAGCAATGTGATTTGGATGTAACACTACTCTTGCTGGACAACAATTTATTATGACTCTGCTGCTTAGTAACATGAAAACACATCCTGTTTAATTAAGTTATTGAACTCTTACTGCTTTTATGTAATGACAGAAAAACAAGCACACCATTAACCAGATTTCTAACTTCAGAGGGATTTCACATCTGAATCTGCAGCATAAAACTTTCTATTTTTTAAAGGAACAATAAACTGAATAAAGTTTGTTTGTACTTTCATGAATTAGTGTGTGAGTTGAGGAGTAAACACTTGTTGAAGTTGAAATCAGAGAAGTAATACCAGTTGACCCAGTGTGTACTAAGGTAATATCCTTTGGTTTGTCAGACCTCCAGCACCTTGACTCAAAGATCCCACACCAAGACTCGTCTGTCAACTGGTGACCCACCTGAGAGGAGTACTGAAAGCCAGCAGCAGGTTAGACAGGTAAGAGAATTATCTGAGATTGTTAGAACTTTGAAGGGCTACTGATCTTCACTTAAACATCCATAAACATTCATTCATAGAAAAACCTGCAACAAAACATCAAGTGGATCAGATTTACTGTTAAGTTCTGGCAAAAAACTGAAGTTTCTTGAAAAACTTTAGCCCCGACAATATGACGCTCTCTTCCTTTGTACTTGAGATTGGTGTTAGAAATCAGCTAAAATCTCCTTTTTATTAATTTTTGTTTTGTTTGTTTATATATTTTTGTTATTTTGTTTTATATTTTTGGTTCATATGAATCACTTTGTGATTTCACATCTTGAGAGATGTTGCATAAATAAAGCTCGAATTACTTACTTTAAAGTCCAGAGGTTCAGCTGGTACCCTGCTAACCATGCATGTTGCTGTTGTGTGTTTGTAGGCCAGCAGCAGAGCAGCTGTGGTCTGTAAATGCTAACTAGTTGCTCTGCACTCCTCTAAGATTCCAGCATTGAGCAAACACTCTGGGAAACTTCCACTTGCCTCCCTTTCCACTCAGTCCTCAGACACAAGTTGCTCCTCCTCATCCTCTTATTCTTTCCTCCAGTTATTTCCACCTCCTCCCAGAAATGCTATCTTCAGGCCCCTCCTCCTGCTCCCTTTGTCCACTCTCTTCTTCCTCCTCATTTTCAACTGCAGACTCTCCCTCTCTCTATCCTCCCCTCACCTGTACAAATCTTTTATTGCCTCTCTGAATCTAAGTTGTCTCCTCCTCTCATCCAGTCACATCATGTCTAACATCAGCCCTGCCCACCAGAGGCCCCACAGACCCAAGGACCAGTACCACCCCATCCTCAGCTCTGCCTTCGGCGCTGCCGCACAAGACAGGAACCAGTTCTCTTCGTCCTCCTTGTCATCGTCATTATCCTCTTATTCTTCTATGTCCCCGAATTCCTCCTTCCTTTCCTCCCCATCCTCTGTCCTCTTTCTCATCAAAGTGAGCCGAGTGTGGTGCCATGTTCTCACCCCAGCTCTCCTGGCTGCTGCAGGACCCACCATGGCACACCAGCACCATCTGAAATTGCAAAAGGAGATTAAAAATGAGTTGCGTTACCAGTAGCAAGGTGGTGTTTACCTTTTTAAATTTTACAGCCAGAACCAAGCCAGACCTCCTATTTGAATGAAGCTTAATCTGGTGGTTTATCCTGCAGATATCCTCCAAGAAGTCTACTGTGTTCTCAGATTTAATACATCAGAACATTTCTGACCTGAGGAGGCAGAAAAAAAACCACAGATCATACCATACATAATCATTATGTAATGTAAGAGTATTGTTTGTGACCAGTTTGATCAGCTTATCAGTGTTTTTTCTCTGCACGGCTATAATCATTCCACTGTGACTGTGTGGACTGTTAGATCAGCCTCCTGCAACCATGGATAACTAATAAAGGGTTGCCACAGAACCGAACCAGCATCCACAGTTGTCCTTTTATTTCAGTGTGTAGCTGAGTTTATCCAGCAGAGAGCAGCAGAGACCACACAGATCACCTCATGCCAGAACTGAACCCACCTGTCAACGAGTGACTAAAGTGAGTGACTATCAGTGGTGCTCAAGTCATTAAGTACCATTTCAGCAAATATCTCCAAGTATCAGAATTATGATTGACATGAAAACAGAAGCAGAGACCTTGTTTTTGTAAGTTTCTCACCAGAAACCATAAATAAACTTTCACAACTCAGTAAGGTTCCTAAAAAACCCAGAGGGCTTGAAATTTTTCTTTATACCCTTAAAGTTATATAATGAGCACTTTCATGCATATTGTCCACTACAGTGAATGCCTGCCTTCTAGTCTACTCATAGGCGAGGATGATAAATCATGCAGTTCAGGAAACATCCAAGACATTGTCATTTACTGTAATATAAGGACCAAGTTTGCCTCAGTGGACAGGGGAAAGTGATATAGCTGTGTGTTTTTTCAGAATTTTATTTAAATATTACTTATTTTGTAAATATTGTCATCAAGTAGTTTAAAACAAATGAAAACGAAAGTAAGATATGAAGGAATACAATGTGTGTAGAAATAAAAATCCCTTTTTAGGATCCCATTTTCATCAAAACCTATATGATCATTATTTTTGCTCTTTTATCTCCTTTATCAATAAATATATTTTGAAAGAAATATTGTATTACTGTGTGTGTCATTTTCATGATCCATCAGTATCAAACATAAACATAAATTAGGAGAGCTTCCAATGTGAAGGGATCAGTAAAGGTGAGCTGGTTTTATGTCACATCATTCTGATGTGATGGTTCATCATAGAACTATTCATCCATAGAGAACATGAAGAATTAATGAAAAGTACTTTATTAATCCCAAGGGAAATTCAAATTCTGTAGTCATTTGGTTCATCTCGTTGTGGTCTTTGAGCTAGAACAAGACATGATAATTTCAACATCACTGGAATTCTTTTCTGACTCAGACTGGTGTTGAACAGGTGCTAGACAATCAGACATAGTTGTCTTTGTTGTTATATTATGTTGATAAATGATATCTGAGACAAGGGTCCAAGCTTCCGTGCATAGCTTGATTAAGAACATGTAGGAACGTTCCAGATGAGCAGCTTGTCTGAGACTGTAGCAGAAACTTACTCCTTATGCGCTCTAGTGTTCTCTAGTAACAGATACAAGGGGAAACAGAACTAAACAGAACATTACATGGATGTTCTACAGTCTTGAGGAGGTCTCTGAGAATTCTGGAACTGACAACATCTAGACCTAGCAGCCTTGTTCTGGTTCAGTTTCATCAATCATTTTATGACTTGATTACAGGAAACAAACAGAGTGGAGGTGAATGTAGAGGAGTTATCAAGAAGTCCTGATGTGGAGCGAGATGAGGTTGTGTTCAGGTTCTTGACTGAGCTGCAGACCTATCAGCTGTGTGAATGAAGTGACAGCATGTAATTCTTCAGCATACAATCAGAGGGCAAGCGAGTACCACAGTTTGAACCACACACCAGCTTAGTCACTCCTCCTCTTTGCCACAGTTTGACCCAAACACACTACACCTGTGGTGCAGGTGTAGTGTGGCTGACTTCAGATCACTGAGTTCTGGGTTTGGTTCCCACTCCGTCGGAAGTCTGCATGCCAAAGTGTTCAAAGTGACACGGAACCCTGGTGGGCATGGCAGCTCTGCTGCTGTCAGTGTGTGAATGGGTGATTAACTTTGATAGAGGAAAACAAGAACAACACCAGATTTCTATTCAGCACTGTAGCCAAGCTGACCAGCAGTCACAGCTCAGTAGAACCATCTATCCCGACTACTCTCAGCTGTGAAAACTTTCTGCAATGTTTTAATAACAAAATCACAAGTATTAGAGACAAATTAAACAACATTCTTCCTACAATCAGCTCAGACCAAGCTATAGCTATAGGAAAACAGGCCTCTATAAAACCTTCTGTATTTTTAGAATGTTTCACCACTGTAGACCGAGCCGAAATAA
>JBAMHX010029928.1:0-12490 GCA_037177515.1 Pseudomugil tenellus
ATAGTGGAAACACTCGTAAAGTGTAGGCGTGCGGGGGAGAGTGGGGGAGAGTAGGTACTATGGAAATACGGCAATAGGACACGTTAGAGAGCTCATATCTCTTGGTTTGGCTGGAAACGCCTCAGGAACCCCACCACCACCGATAAGCTGGTCTATATGCCTGGGTTGAGAAAAGTCTGGGTTTCCCTTCTTAGACTGCTTCCCTTGTGACTTGCCTTGGATAAGTGGCAGAAGATACACACAGTAGAGTACAACAAAACCATAAATTTAAAGAGGACTTTTTTAACTGGAACTGATATAGCTTGGAAGTTAAATCTATGAACACATGAATCCTTCAGGATTTTACAACATGATGCAGCTCAGTCTTCTACATTCAACATGTGATACTGGTACCAGATGAAGAGGTTCCACATTACTATGGATTTACAAATAGGCCTTTTCTATTAGGGCCTACTCGCCCCCACATGCCTATACTTTAGAGTGGTTCCACTATAGATATTGCGCACTGACCCGATACGATTTTCGTACCTGCTTCCTTGAGGTTCCAAGCGTGCCGACCCGACACAAAATTGACTGCAGCAGCATTAAAGGGAACAGGCTGCTGAAGTCTGGATGGACACAACATGGAAGGAAATCCTCTTCTCCACATGTGAGGAGCATACAAACTGAATGCTGCCTCTCCATGTTTAGTTCTGACTCTGAAAACAGAAAGTAGACCTGGCCTAGATGACCTGATGGATCTGGTTGGTTCATAATAAACCAGAAGATCCTGAATGTACTTTGGCCCTAAACCGTCAGTACCAGAATGGGGCTTTATTGTTAAGTAAATTTTCACATAAAATGTGTCTCATGGTGAAGGTGTTAAAAATAACACAAATTTTAACGGAACATAAACAATATAAAATAAAAAAAGATGGACACATCTATATAAAATTTCTGTATCTTTGCAAAGGTGAGGTAGTGGAGAGGGGGGGAAATAAAACACAATAAGAACATAGAAAAACAGTGAAAAACAATATCTCAAAACCATATGTTTTTATCATAGGACAAAGGATACAGGTTATAAATGAATTTAAATAGTTAGGCACAGGTAGAAAATATTTTGTAGGCAAATTAATTTAACCTAGCCAATTTTAGATATGCAAGATGTTGTATGTCTACTGAGGTAGGTAAAATGTTCATGTATTCAGTGATTATTTCACATATGACATACTGTTTAAGGAGTTGGTCACAGACCAATCCTAGTATCCTCTCAAACCATTGAAATCTTTATACAAACATACTGTTTAATGCTGAGGAAATATTGCCTGCTAAGTTGGGAGCATTTGATAAAGTATACAAATGTGTGTCTTCTTTACTAAATCTTCCATTGTTTGGCTCCCCCCATACTTAGTGACTTTGTAGGTATATCAGAGTCACTACAGATTACAAGATGGGTGACAAGAAGGAACTGTATTATTCCATCTTGGACTACTGCTTTTAAGTCAGTTCACCTTGTCAATCAGAGCCTTGCATCAGTGGTACTCTATTCCAAGTCATATTGTACAGCTGAAAACTTACCAGTCATTCCATTCCACCATAAAAAAGTGTCTAAATAGTATGTACGTTTGTCAACATTAATGGGGACATATTATGCAAAATGGACTTTTATGAGCTTTCAATCTTCTATAAGTGTTAATTGTACCTAAACACAATCCCGGAAGAAGTTTTATTTTTTTATCCATGCATTTTTGTAGTTTTATCGCTTTAAAAAGAACAGTACAGCTTAAGCAGAGGAAATAGCTGACACCACTGTGCAGCTTCGGCATGGTGGTGACTCCCCCCTCCCTTCCCATCTGCTCCAAAAAGTCTGCATGTGGCTGTGCTGTGCGCTAACTACACACAGTGCCTCTGCTCAGAGTGAGCAGGGCAGTGCCGCAGCACACACTGAGGAGAGGGGGAGAGACAGACAGAGATCCAGGCTTTCACAGTTCCTGTTAGAAATCTCTCAGCAACAAGTGAGTGGTATGGCAAAATTATTGTTTGGTGCACGTTGCAAAATGCATAATTATATCATAGATGTGCATAGGATAGACTGTGTGATGGCAAATATAGCATAATATGGGGACTTTAATGTTCTTAAAGTGTTTTTTTTTCTGATGTATGAAAATATGGTTTGTGTTTTTGTGGGTGTTACTATGTACAATTTCAGTAATTATGTACCTAACATTTTATCATTTTTAATAATATTTTGTGTGTGTTCATAATGTGTTTTTATATTGTACTAATATTTTATATTAGTTACCAGGATGGGAGAAATTTAGTGCTTTGTAAACTAACAGGAATGTTATCATTGTTTCATTTAAATTAGGCCAAGATTCTCTAAAGTTTGGATCTTGAAAATCTGCCATTGGCTCTTTAAGGTCCAATTCTTCCAAAAATGTCTTGCTAAGCTGTTTATACAAAAATATTTTTAAAAATTGCTCATAAAATTGTGCACAATTGCCCTCACAAAAACATAGCCACAAATAGTATATTACAACTATTTGCAGCTGATATAATCAGAAACATCTCCCATAGGGACAGAACATTTTTTAATCAACCTGAGAAAGCAGTAAATGCGTACCTAATGTTTATTTCAAGATAGTCAGTCTGTTTATAATTCTGATTCTCCTTCTGTTAGAACTGACTCAATTTTCTTATATTGCAGACTTGCTAACATTGACCTCTCTGAGGCTGACTGTGAAGTTATTGCTTCAGCTCTGAAGTCCAACCCCTCCCATCTGATAGAGTTACACTTCTGTTACATCAGGCTTGAAGGTTCAGGTGTTAAGATACTGTGTGATGGACTGCAGAATCCAAAGAGCCGTTTGGAGACTCTAAGGTCAGTTCACTGTAGTTGTTTTTCTAAACCGTTTTAAGCATCTTTTTCTACTGTATCATGATTAATTTAGTTTATTCCAAACACATGTTGCACATTTTAATTTAAAAATTTCATGACTCTGAAAAACAAATCTGAGTGCTAGTTTGAGTGATGTGCTAACAGTATAGAAACACCATAGAAGAAAATGAATAGAAAGAAAATAGTTGCACAATTATGTTTACACAAAGACTGTAATGTGTCTTCAATACTGTTTGAAAAATCCATGCATAAATGTTTCATACTGCTTCATTTAATTCAGGGTCACAGATAGCAGGAGCCCATCCCAACAATCACTGGGTGAGAGAGAGGGTACACACTGGACAGGTCACTAGTCCATCACAGAGCAACATAGAGACGCATTTACTCATAAAGGCAGTTTAGATTGGCCAATCAACTAAACATACATGTATGGTGGGAGGAAACCGGAGTAACTGGAGAGAACCCACACTAACACAGGGACAACATGCAAACTCCAAACAGAAAGGCTACTGTCCGAGCTGATGTTTGAACCAGTGACCTTCTCGCTGTTAAGCTGTGGCTAACCTCGAAGTTAGAAATTTTCATCTGATGGTCATCATGCTTGAAGGGGAAAAGATCTGGGGCATCATTTAAAAGCGTACTTACACAGAAAACAGGGCTAAAAAATCAACAAGTATTTTATAGCGCAAACATTTCTAACTTTGAGGCTATGCCACCCTTTATTAAGAATGAGATAATCTCACTGTTTTTTAAAAAGACATTTATCTAAAGAAACCTCATTTATAATAAAACTGTACAAGGTATCTATACAACCAATAGTTATTTTTAAAAGCCCCTTAGACAACATAGTAATAGTAAATTTGACCCGAATTGATCATTTTCTGATTAATAAGACAATAGTAAAGTAGTCCTCTTTCATTTTTCCCCACAGAAATACAATTTCCACCTAAATTAAAGCTATGTTTTCAAGGTTATATTTAATGATTTTTAAAGTAAATCACTTGGATCTTTGGTGAATGTAGGGCAGACACCTGGCTCATACAGGAAATATTGTAGTGTAAGGAGTGAGCATTTTCAAGTAATTAGGTTTTTTGTCGTATTTCCCTTTCTCAGACTGGTCTAATGTGTCTTTTTCAAAGACTGAGGTAGTTATAAAGAATACCCCATAAAATAAATTTTGCATAAAAATAAAAGTTTAAGACAACCCATTTCATGAATGGGAGACCCTGAATATTTAAAAAAAACATTGTGTTTTGTTCTACCTCGGGAAGGGGAATCTAAAAAAATTAACCTGTTTTTGAGGACTTGCTGATACACTACCAGGAACTTGAGACTTTTTCCTCTTCCTTCCATTGATACATAAATTGTTGTGATGTGTTAAACTAAAACCATTTATATTGTCCAATAAAATAATATTAAATATTTTGCAGAATTTACACATTACCGGAGTAAGCTATGTTCTGTCAGCATTCTCACTTGGCTATTTCTATGGCAGCTGTTTTGTTTTGTTTTGATGATGATGAGTTTAAATGCATATTTCATAATGTCTGCGCCTACATGGTGAAGTAGCTGCTCGGACCGTTTAATGTGGGAATGAGTGATGGATCGATGGTGGTGCTGGACACAAGCTTTTAGGATGACTTGCACTCAAAGAAAGGCTACATCTGGATAGCTGAACAACAGATTTTTAGCAATAAATGAGCATAGGTAATGATGTTGCATATTGTCATGTTGTTAGGCATGGTATGGGTGTTGTTAAGTGACATGGTAAGCTTTGAAGTGGTATCAGCCAGACATGCTGAGAGTTACTGAAGCAATACTATTGAGGGTGGCTATTCTTAGAGTGTTGGATCCTTCAGTTAGTCATGGTTACAATTGAGAAATGACAGCTGGAGAAAGTGGTACCGGTGTTGGACATTCATCTGCTTCTGTAATGAGAACCTGGAGAGAGTAAGCTTTATACTTCCGATGCTTTTTAATGTGAGCTTTTATGAAGAATAAAGTGGTGCTAGGCTGCGATCAGTGTAAGCCTGAATGAAAAGCATAATTGTAGAAAACTGGGTTTGCCTGTGTCGAAGATATTGACCGCAGTAGTATTGTTAGAATGCACTGCTGAAACAATTCATGCAACCTCCAAAAAACAGCGATAATGACGTTTTCCAGCTGGTACAGAGGTTGAGACCATGAAAAAGGGACCAAATCAAGCTGGGAAGCATACCATCAGCCACCATGAAAACCCTCACCATTATCAGGCTCTGAAGTGGTTTCTCATCCAGTTCAGCCAGTAGAGTCGTGTCTGTCGTTGGGAGAACTCACTTGAATTGAAGTCACTACATCGTTATAGAAGCTGCAGCATGTTGTTATTAATATTAATGAGAATTCTTCTTCTCTGGTTCTGTTTGACTGTTTTAACCTGCATCATGTTGGCTTCACCTCACAGCTTTTATTCTTTATTCAGATTGGAGAACTCTGGTTGGTCAGAGATCAGTTGTGCTTCACTGTTCTCAGCTCTAAAGTCCAATCCATCCCATCTGAGAGAACTTGATCTGTACGGATCCAACATGAAGGATGATATTAAAGATCTTTCTGGATTTCTGTACAGTCCTCACAGACTGGAGACTTTGAGGTCAGAGATTATGTTAATTTGTTTCATGAGATCAATATGATGTGAAAGTTGTGCTGGTCTTCAATGTCATGTCTGTTTTCTTCTTCAGTGGTTTAGTTCATGAAATGATGATTTATTAAATAAAAGCAGAAGACTTTAATTCTGTCAGACAGAAACTAATATATAATCACTGACTGATGCTTCTAGACATGGAGCATTAGTGAATATTTATGGCTGAAATAATGATCATAGAAAAATAATCAGCTGATACGAACCAACTCCCCACCATCACTGATAGAAATGAAGCATCTTTAACTTAATTATAAAACAGTTTTCATCCCAGCAGCAGTTATTTTCACTCACATGCATTAATAATGACATGTTACACCCAAAAAGTTCATCAAACTCATCATTTAAAAGAAATCATTCTCAGTTGTGAGGGTGTATGAGCAGCTTTCCATGAGGTGAGAAATGTGTGAAAATGTGGAGTCAGTGTTTCATAGCTCTGCAGCCAAAGAGAAGCTGAGAAGGTGAACTGCTACGAGCCTGTGCAGGTGATCCAAACACAGACTCATAGGATGATTCCTGAACAGCCATGAAGGAGAGAGGCAGGGATGCTCCATCACTGGAGATAAATGCTGCTCTGTTTACCTGCTGTGTTTGTTTCTTCTGCTTTATTTATTCACAGCACAGAGTTGGTGTGAAGAGCTTGTGTGTGAATGTAGGTTGAGAAACATCAGATAAGAAATATGGAGCTGAATCACAACCAACATGATTGTTTGTCTGAAAAATCTTTCGATTTTCAGGACTATAAGATGATGAATCAAGTTTTATTCTTGAGTTTTGAAAATGTGTTGGACTGGTGAATTGTCTAAGGAGTACATCAGAGACTTTTTGACACAGTATAAACCTACCAAACAAGATCTCAAGTAGATCTGGATCTGGTCTTTTATCATTTCCTAGAGTCAGAACGAGACATGGAGAAGCTGCATTTAGCCTGGAATCCAGGTTAAAGACCCTCCTGTTCTCAGCTGCATTTCTACAGTTTATATTTTATATATATATATATATTTATATAATATATATCTTATTTTTAATCTGGAATTGATAATCATTTTTATTTTTTTCATATCTTCTTTGTTTTGATTTGAAATAATACTAGTTTTAATGTTTTTGTTGTTGAATCACCCTGTGTTGATTTTTGCTATACAAATTAATTAGCCTTGCCTTGATAGTAGACTATCCATCCATCCATCCATCCATTTTCTACCGCTTATTCCTGAACGGGGTCGCGGGGGGGCTGGAGCCAATCCCAGCTACACAGGGCGAGAGGCAGGGTACACCCTGGACAGGTCGCCAGCCTATCACAGGCTGGCTGATAGGTGATAGGCTGGCGACACACACATAGACAAACAACCATGCACTCACACAATCATACCTATGGACAATTTAGAATGTCCAATCAGCCTATCCCTAAGCTATGTCTTTGGACTGTGGGAGGAAGCAGGAGAACCCGGTGAGAACCCACGCCAACATGGGGAGAACATGCAAACTCCACACAGATAGGCCACTGCCCGAGCCGGGGCTCGAACCGGCAACCTGCTTGCTGTGAGGCTGCAGTGCTAACCACCTCGCCACCGTGCAGCCCTGATAGTAGACTAATTTTCTGTTTCTTTATTCAGGTCTGAGTCCATCACTGCATCCAGTTATCTGGTTGTTGGTTTTAAGGTGTATAGAAGGAAGCTTTGAGAATACAAATGAATACACAGATATCATCACACCCATATGAAATGACGTAAGATGAAACAGATGAATGATAATGTGTCAGATGTGTAAATAAAAAATATAAAATATTCTGTAAATGCAATTATTCAAGTGTTCTGGGCTCAAGTAGTGATTAATTGAATAACTGGGCAGCACAATAGTTTCTTCTGCTTTTCAAGGTACAGATCTCAAATACTGTATGTATCGGAAAAAACTCTGTGTTATGTTTGCTTTAATAAAAGCTTTCACAAATAATTTACGAAACTAAAAAGAAGATCTTTCCCCAGGACTTTGAAGGGGAGACTATGAGGATAAGGCCCAGGATCTCGCCTGAATAAGCATGGAATAATATTTTATAAGATTAAATCAGATTTCATGTGGACTACAGGACCATAGACTGTATATAATTGATGGACACAGCTTATGTGACATCACCCATAGGTTTTTGAAGAGTTCATTTGAAGCCCATAGGTGGTTCCGCTGCTACCGCTGCTATTTTGGTGTTTCGTCATTACCAGAAAATCCAAAAATGGATGAAAAGGTGGAACCAACAAGATGCACGCAGCTGCAACCGGTGATTGCGCTGATAGCCCTTCTGACATATATCAATCAAAAGCACACACTTCTATATTTAAGATTAAAATATCATCAAAACCAAGGTGTTAGAAAAAAAATTTACATTTAATTACATGAAAAAACAAATAGTACATGGTTACCATGACAGATATCCTTCTCATCCTACTGGAGCTCCTGCTCTACCGCAGGAGTGTCTGCTTATTCCAAAAATCAGTTGTTGCTTTTGGCAACCTGTCTGTTCAAAATTTACATGGTACTAATAGAGAAAAAATGAACATATTAATTATTCTTAAAGAAGAAAAGATTTCCATTTTATTTACATGTTTTGTTCTTTATTCAGACTAAAGTGCTGCAGCTTAACAGAGATCAACTGTTCTTCTCTGGTCTCTGCTCTGAAATCCAACCATTCTCATCTGAGGCATCTTGACCTGAGTTACAATGAGGATATACGGGACTTAGGTGTAAAGAAGTTGTGTGGATTTCTAGAGATTCCAGACTGTAAACTGGAGACTCTGAAGTAAGCTATCACATTTGAAATATCTCATTATAACTGGAAGAACAAATTAACTGATTATTTTACTGATATAACTTAATTGTTTAAATTGAGTAAATATACATAGGGAAGCTGATCTTTTTTCCTCTTTGTTTTGGTATAACAGCAGATGGGAGTACAGCTAAGCATGCATCCATTACTTTAGAGTCAATGACTGACCTGTGAAATTGTTTACATACTTGCTTATATTCAAATATGAGGAATTTTTAAAGCCCTGCAGTGTACAAGTGACCTATCCCATGTGTACCCTGCTTTTCACCTAGTAGCTCCATTGTATCAAGCATGTAATGAAAATGAAAGGACACATGCATGGGATGTTTTTTGTGACCAAATACAATAAAAAAAAATCTGTTTCTAGTCACTTAAGTCATTTGAAACATAACGTATTTGCAGGTGTATGAATGTTGTGCTGATATTGGGATAATGTCTGCAGAACGCTGATATTACATCATGTAAATAATCGGTATGGAAGAAAAAATATTATAGATCTAATTTTTTCTAAATCTTATCAGTAGCTTTCATTCATTTATTCCCTCATTCATTCATGCATTATTTTACTGCCCAATTCAGCCATTAGCAGGTAAGAGGCAGTGTACACCGAGGACAGATTGTCAGTACAAGACAGGGATTAATGCTTTTTATTGTTAAATATATATGTTTCAATATTTAAGTTTCAATGCATTTAATTTATTATTTTATAAACTGATTTATTTTTTATTTTTCATTCAGACTGGAGAGCTGCAATTTATCAGAGATCAGTTGTAATTTTCTGGTTGCAGCTCTGAAAAAAAACCCCAGTTATCTAAAAGAACTGGATTTGAGATGGAACAATCTGCACAAATCAGGAGAGAAGAAGCTTTGTGGTTTACTGGAAAGTGACCGCTTTAGACTGGAGACTCTCACGTAAGTAGAGCAATGGATGCAGGCAGACTGGTTTCATAGAAGCTGTTATTTACATATTTTTATACTGTTATTTTTGTTGGCTCATAAAAGAGACAATTTCCTCCAAGATGTTATGCTGAAATCCTGTTAAACTCAAATTGGGAATCTTAAACTGTTTCAAGATGTTTACCACAATCACTTCCCAATATGTTATATTCTGTTAGATTCCACACTAATGTCTAACTTCAAAGCAAAAAAGCAACTAATCAGCCAGTGTTGAGTTTAGATATATTTTATTTACTGTGTTTTGTTTTCATCATGTTTATAACTGTTGGATGTGTCTGGTCCTACAGGTTTTTTAACAGGACAATCAAAACCTCCATCGACAAAGCCTGTAAGTACTGAAAACATCTTTTATTCTTCTTCAAATAATAAAAACAAGAAATTTAGTGACTTTACAAATTATCCTTTGGTGAAAACTTAAGAAAATATGGATTTTGTTCTTGAAGAACTCCACATTTCATAATATTTTGCTGCAGCAATACATTTTTTTATAAATGAAGAATAACCAATTAGATGATTTAAGAGAACACAGCAGCATTCATTCCAACAGATCTTGTCTAGTTGATAATTAATCATCAGACCACCATAAAGACCTAAAAGCAAAAATTTTATTTTATTTATTTTGATATGATTGAAATAACAGGAATACCTTATTTCTCTTCTATTCCTCCCAGTAGGCTTCTCAGGATGTTTAAAGTCAGAAAAGGAGCCTGATCTGTGGGAGGAGGACACAAAGTTAACAAAGGTGAGAAGAATCTGTCGTCTTGAAGGGCCCACTGCTATAGAGGAACTCATGGAAAACAAGTTTAACAGAATGCATATCTCATCACCAAACTGGAGAAACTGGATTTCATGCATTTTATGCAAATCAAATTAAATCTCCTCTCCACACTCTCTGAGCTTGGCATATCAGGTTCTGCCCTCTCGTGGTTCACTTCCTACCTCACTGGTAGATCCTTTAAAGTATCCTGTCAAGGAAAATTGTCCAAATCGCATGTGTTGAACACAGGGGTTCTTCAGGGCTCGGTACTTGGCCCTCTTCTCTTTTCACTATACACATCCTCACTTGGTGCGCTCATAAGCTCTCATGGCTTTTCCTACAACTGCATTGCAGATGACACTCAACTTTTTCTCTCCTTCCCACCTGATGATACATCCGTCTCAATAAGAATATCTTGCTGATATCTCTGCATGGATGAAGGCTCGCCACCTTCAGCTAAATCTTTCTATCACAGTGGTCATAGTCTGTCCAGCCAGTCCTGCCTTACATCTGTCAATAAGTGTGAACTTTGACTCTATAACACTAATGCCTACATCTGCTGCCCGAAATCTTGGAGTTATGTTTGATGGCCAGCTGAACTTCAAGGTCCATGCTCAGTTGCCTGTACTTGCCGATTTGCTCCGCTGCTAATTGCACTGCACTGGCTCCCAGTTGCTGCACGCATCAAATACAAATCTTTGCTTTTGGCTTACAAAACAATAATACAAATGGCTCCTGTCTACTTTCACTCATTAATCCAGAGCTATACTCCCTCTCAACAGTTCTCCTCTGTCGTTTCTCGGTGGTGGAACAAACCGCCAAACTCTGTTCGCTCTGCAGGGTCCTTATCTACTTTCAAAAGCAGGCTAAAGAAGCAGCTCTTTAAGCAGCATTTCTGCACTTAGTTGTGATCAATAGAAATTATACTCACTTGGGAATTTTGTTCTCTTTGCGAAAACCCAGATCTAATGAAAATAGGGGAAAAAAAATAGTGCACCTAGTACTGGAGGCAACATCTGTGCCCAACTAGACTACAGCAGTTCGACTGTACTTATCTATGATGTCCTCTACTGATTTAGTGCTTGTGTTGTTCTTATTCTCAGATGTAAGTGGCTTTGGAGAAAAGCGTATGCTAAATGACTGTAATGTAAATCTAGAGTTTTGTCCCAGGAGTCACGTAGGTTTGGATGGCATCAATTTTGACTTCATTAGTTATATTATTAGTTTGTATCCTTGCTTTTGTTTTTTGAGAACATGTGAATGAAGCTGAATAGATGCAATGAAATCTGATGTTTGTCTTAATAATATTATCTGTAACGTCTGTGGGGTGTTCTAGAAAGGAAGTTAAACAAATATTGTGATAAAGCCTGGACGTGAGCATGCTTAATCAACTTCAGATAAATGTACATAGCCTGAACAAAACCTACCCAAAGCAGTGTTCATAATGTACGTTTCCATAACAACCTTTTTGAAGATTTACCTTTTTGGAACAGAAAACCCAAGATTACTGTTTACTCTAGAATGTAACAAAGCCAGCTACAGTACTGAACCCACATTTTGAAATCCCCCCAGATAGATTGAGGATAGTTTTCTTTATCTACTTTGCAATTTATGCATTTTGAATATTTGACATTAAAATTTTGTTTGTTTCTAAATTTCAGCCCCCATTAATGTTCACACCTGAAGTCCAGACTGATTTTGCAAAAGTCGCATACAGGTAAACTACTAATAACACAGACACTTTGAAGATCCACTGTAGACCTATTTCAATTTTTCCTGCAACGCAAACACATTTGTTGGCTAATTTATCATCTATTCTGCAGCCTATCTATACTGTCACGTCAAGCCAGCAAAAAGTACCTGTGTTTCTCATATCCCAAGAATTGCACAAAAACTCAATATTGCAATAAAATATTGATAAAAAAATACTCGTAATGGAAACACCTACATTTTAAATTTATCTCAAATATCACTATCCACCACTTTCCGAGCAAAACACTGGAGGTCGCCATGACACCTTTCCTCCCCTGATCCGGTTCATCAGTTCCGGTCCTCGCTAAATGCAGGGAAAACACCATATTTCAGAAGTGAGATTTAATTCGATATATTCACGGAAACGTCTTCTAATATCCTTTTAGTTTAATGCAGTTAGAGGTAATTCTGTGGTAGGAGCATGAGCCAAAATCACCCCCACAGAGCCCTGATTGGCTGGCAGCATCCAGACCTGCCCACTCAACCGAAGCCTGCCTACCTTCAAAAGACCAACACGGACTCTGCTCTTCCCTCTGGCCCACTTTTTTTCTTGCCCTCTTGTCCTCCCTGGATCACGCTCCTCGCTACCTGCTTCTGCTAATTATGCGAGTGTGAAAAGCTTTGACCTGCTCGCTGGAGAACAAAGAAGACACA
>JBAMHX010029929.1:0-12476 GCA_037177515.1 Pseudomugil tenellus
TATATGTATATATGTATATATTGACTCATTTTACTTTGTGTGTGTCTGATTTAGGACCCCCAGCCTATTTTACTACCTAGTATCACACATTGGACTTTAATCTTTTTTAAAGTTCAATTATTACAACACTTTTTATGTAGCTTTCAATTTACAATGACAAGATATTACCCAAGGTTTTTTTTATTATGTAATAATTTATGAACATTTATCTATTTAAAAAAAATCAATTTAATGTGAATTTAATTCAATGTGAAAAATATCATTTACACATGTAAATACATTTAGGATTCTATACTGACATTTTGGAGACTCTACAAGCAATCTCCAAACACATTTAGACAAGTATTCAGCCATTTTAACCAAATTGTTACCCCTCAGATAGATAACTTGTCTGTACTACACTCTTTTAATGCCGTACAGATGCAGTTTGGTGACAAGCATTGAATGATTTGTTGTATCACACGATTTCTTAAAATCTATTAATAATACCAACAGCATTTTTTCCTTTTATCTAATGCATTTAGTATTTCTTATGCTGCTTCCAGTATTACTAGTAATGTTATGCTGTTAATGAATATGTTTCTAACGTGACGTGATTTCTATGTGGAGGCTTATGTGGTGTCAGATTGCAACAGATGACCTATAACCAAAGGATTTTTCTGTTGCAGTGAAAAAGTATTGACATACAATCAAACCATAACACACCACAATGACTATAAAATCTCCTTAACTCAACTTTATAAAGTGCTTTAACACAAACGCAGTTGCAACAAAGTGCTGAACACACTGCTGAAAAGTGCAGAGAGAAAGCAGAGTAACAGTAAGACGATAAAGGAAAAATAATAAAAAGAGAAAATATAAGAATGAAAACCTGAATTTTCACACTGGATTGAAGGTCGGGTTATAAAAATGGTTCTAAATTGAACAGTGATGTGGTTTCTCTAACCTGTATTGGCAAACAACTTTGGCTCCACTTCAAGAGATAAGCAGGACCAGAAAGTGCTGGAGGGAAAGATGGAAACACCATTAGCTGAAAAGCTGGGAGAACAGAAATACTGTTTTTATCAGCAGCAGCAATATTCATTTAAAAGAAGCAGGCAGAAAATCATGTGTTTTCCAACAGCAGTGTATCGCATTGGCGAATAAAAGGTAGAGAACAAAACAGGGAGCAAGGAAATAATGTTAAACTGAACTGATTACTAACATTGCTCCATTTCAACCTTAAGACAAAGTTGCAACATTAAAATAATCTCATCAATAAGTTACTTTCTGTTGCAAAATGGTGATATGAGAAAGAATGTTTTGATTTTCTGTAATCTGCAGGAAAGGCTGTATCCATATTCACGTATTCAATACTAATGATAATAAAGCATGAAAACAAAACACATATTTCTAGAATATTTTAATATCTAGAGTATCTGGAAATGTACTGTACTAGAAAATAGTTCAGATAAAAACTAAATCTGTCTCATGTGTATGCTTACATCTTACCTGCAGATGGCTTATGGAGAAGTTCCCCAGAGGGGTGTGGGCGCCCCCATGCTTCAGTCTGCTGACAGGCCTTTGCTCCTTCTAGCAGCAAGAAGGAAATGCATTGTTCTAACACGGGAATTTGACCTGTGGGCTGAAATGTTGAGACTGACACTAATGTTCTTTATCTCAAGTCAGACTAGAATTTCCTGCGGACCAAAAACGCAGCATTATGGTCCTGTTCCCTCCCTGTACTGGCTGTCATCAGGCTGTAATATATCCCAGAGATATCGGTCATTCACATTTACTTAGCATGTAACAAAATAAAGCATGGGTAAGAATGATTATACAGGAAAAGCCCATGCATACTGGTATGATATGTTTCAAAATGTACTTAGATATTCAATAACTACAATATAAAACTATAATGAAATGGAGAAAAAAGGAATCAAGGATGTTATTGATATTTCATTAGTAGATACCAAAAATAATATTTTCATTGCATAGTTATTCTAGTTTTGAAAGATCTTACACTGATGTTGTGATAATTCATGTAAAATGTGCTAAAGTAACCTATATTATGGTACTCTGCATGATTACTGCGAAGCTCATGGAGCTTTTTTTAGTTGCACTGTGGCTTCTCTTAAGCTGAAATGCGTGTAAAGACTTAAGTGATGAACACTGTTCGAATAAAACCACTTTCCTGTGGTTTTATTTAAACAGAAGACCCATAACAGGAAAGAACCACAATGATGTTTGCAAAAAAAAAAAAAAAACCTGTTGTCTGTGTGTTCTTTAACACACTGCCTTTTTCCCCTCCTACTTTTAGCTGCTTTATTTGTTGTTTAAATAGCATTTGAATAAACGGTGCAATGCTTTTTATTATTTTTTTCTTTGACTGTCACAGTCACATGGAAAAATGGGAGGAGAGAAGAGAGGAGGAGGAGTAAACCATAAAGTATCTCAACCAGCTGTGAATGCGAGATAAGGCTATTCTTCGCTGTGTAGAATCTGCTTTCAGTCCCAAACTCTCCTTCTTTCTGTATCCTGGATTTTCCGTTTCTCTTCAGAGACTGAAGCGAGGCCATGTAACTCTATGTTTTAGCTGCTGTTGTTGTTGGAAAGTCACACCTAAGAAGTTTCACGTAAGTTGCTTGGTTTTTACATTAATCAAATAAATTACAAACGGTCACTGCCTGGTTAACCTGCTTCTGTGATCCTCACCACCATAAAAAGAGGAAACAGGACTTCTCTTTTTTTTAAAAAAAAGGAAATGGCTCAGTTCTCTTTTATTCCAGTTTTTAGCATTACCATGACTTCCACACCTAAAGTACACAGATTTGTGTCAGTGTAAGTTAAGACTGTTTGAGATTAAACAAAGATTAAATCATCCAGTGGAGTTACAATAAACAGGGTGAGGCACAGCCTCGTGAGGACTGAGTGGGCCTGCTTACAATGAGCAGATCAGTATGCAGAGTGGTAACAGCTAAACAGTACATATCCACTGTTATTGATTCAGTGCAAAACAAAGCTGAATAAAGTGCTCTTCCATCTGTTAGACCTTCCCTCACTGAGCAAATAACTGATGAAATAAATCGCCTCCTGACTATTGGAGTAAAAAGGAGAGCTCTTCTGTTTTGTTTTGTTTGATTTTGCCTCATTATCAGTACATTTCAGCTAATAGTTTTTAGCTAATCCATTTTTTTTTTTTTACATTTTTAAGTTAAATTGCTGGAGTTGAAATGACATTTAAGAACCTTACCAACTGTAACACCAAAGTAAAGCTACAGGCATAGATGCTGAAATAAACACATATAGAAAATAAATAATCATTTTCAGAGTAAAACATGCAAATTGAATCTTTCACATTGTTTAGTCAGTGGGGCTGAAAGTTCCCATAATGGCTTTTCCTCTTTTCTTCGTGTTTGTGGATATTAGAAGGTTTCTCTTTGATTAAATCTAAAACATTTTCCTGGCACAATGAGCAGAACAACAAGGCCAAGTTTAAGGAGTCTGGTGCAGCTCTTTGGAAGAGGAACTTATGCAATCTGAGAATTTCTCATTATTTCTAAACTGACTCAACATCAACAACAAAAATGCTATGTAAGCATGGCTTTAAACAGCCATTTCCTCAAGGTCTGGAGTTACCACTGGGACGGTTAGGAAATGACTAATTATCTTTTCCTAACTAACTTCTTTAACCCTCAAAAAGTTATCAAGGAAAATATTTTGGGTGAAATTGGTAAAAAAAAAAAAAAAGATTTACACTCTGAATCCAAACACGCTTATAATACTTGATGTGTGCCTGCAGTATTGAAACTGTTGATTATGGATAAATACAAAAAACATTTTACATAGAATATAATATGATTGCATTTAACATTACTAAACACATGATATCATTATTGTAATAAAACAGAGTATTATCAAGCCTCAGCATCCAAACAAACAAGGCATAGAAGTGAAAATGATTCTTGTCACATTGCTCAGATTTTGGCATCCTGTCTTTATATTTTTCCATGCAAATAGTAATTATACAACTGAATAAGTATAATAAAAGTGTTGTGCGGAAGCTACAGATATGAGGATGTGTGGGATTTTTCAGTAGTGGTCTAGTGTTTTCTCTGTTAAAGGATTAAAAAAGTGTTAAAGCTGCATGAATAGTTTTCAAACCAAATCAAATTGAACTTTAGTTATAAATAAATTATATAAATTAAAATTAGTTAAAATTAAACAAGCCTTTACACTCCGGAATAGACAACACAACAATTTAACAAAGAATCACCATGATCACTGACACACACATACACACACACAAACAGACACACACAGGGTGTGACTCCCTGACTACTGTCTCTTGATAAAACAATTCAATATGTATATAAATATGTAAAAATAGAAGTAAAAAAATCACTGGAACCCATCCACACCAGAAGCTAGTCCCCCCATATCTGTAGGAGCTGCCACCAAGGCTGACCGGGGTCCTCCCCAACGCTATAAGGCTTTGATGTCGGCCCCCCGACCACGGCAACAGCCCACAGACCAAGCAGGCAGCACCCCGAATGTGGAGTATCTCCTTGAGTCAAAACTGGAGTCAAACCAAAATTAAATAATTGTAAGAAACATTAAGAACAAACTGAACTAAAACAACAAAATACTTAAACAAGACTTAATAAAATGTGCCAAATATAGATCAATTAGAAAATAATTAAATTACATCAATGAATAAATAAAATTTAATACAAAAGTTACACCAAATATTATAAATCAGGATCAAATTAATTCAGTTAAAAGTTAAGCTAAAAAGGTGGATCTTGAACCTCTTAAAAATATTATCAGTCTCTGAGGCGATAATAATATTTTAGTTCTGACTCTAGGAACAATCAAAAGTCCTGTACCAGAGGACATTAGGGTCCCCAAAGAAGGTCTGATAAATAAGAAGGACCAAGACCATTAAGACATTCATAAACCATTAAAATGACATGTGGGGAGCAAATGCAGCGATTTTAAAACTGGTGTAATGTGTTCGCACCCTCTGGTCCTTGTCAGAACCAGTGCCGCCCATTCTGTAGGCTTTATTGGTATACAGCAGATCTTGTGAAGTAAGTAGTTACTGTATATAAAAACATTTTTCTTCTTCTTTCAAATATAGTGTAAATATAGTGTGATTTCAGCTCATGTGGATGGGGGGATGGGTGGAGCTGTGTTTCAGGAAGCTGTGGTTGGTGGAACATCCTCACAGCTGTCATCACCAGCAGTCTTCATGTCACCAAAAGCCAGCGATTCTCTGTGTTTGTATTAAAAACAAAAATGTGAATAGAAAACTGCGCAACCTGACCAAGGATAAGATGTGGATACATCACCCTTATTATTCATAATTTCATCTTTATTTTTAATGGCTGGTACAACTAAAGGTACATTTGTTTAGAAAACAACAGTTGTCTAATATTTTTTCCATGACTGTATCTGTGTGTATTTGCTAATTTTGCTACAGTGTCCCAGAAGCTGCAACAAATTTTAGCCAAATGTTTCACTGAAGAAAACCAAATAGAAAAGTCCAGAAATGAACTTGTGTAATAAAATGAAATAACACAGGAATTTAAAGTATTGAACACGTTTACAAATATTTACTGAATGCAGTGAAAAGCTTTTGTTGGTATTGACTAGCGCTGTAAGAAAATATCGATATATTGTTATATTGCTATATTTTTTAAGAGACAATATATCGATATGCAAAAGAACTGTATTGATCTTTTTATGAGCATATTTTTACTTAAGGGGCAGATTTTAATTTCCTCATTCATCTTGTACACAAGGGTGTTTTTAAAATAAAATGGCGGGGTTGGGGAGGGGGCGTATTTTAGAAAAATAGACCCCCCCCTCCCCCCATTCTTTTTCAGCAAATTGAGCATTTACTAGGCTGTGCGTTGTCTTACTATTAAATTCTAGTAAACAAAAATTGCAATTTATCGCCTTGTTTATAGCGTCACAATATATTGTATGGCTACCTCTGTACTGTAATACACATCGTATTGGCAGATTCTTGCTGATACACAGCCCTGCCATCATCTGTCCTGTCTGGAGAAACTAATCACACGCATTGCTCACATGTAATTACGACTCATTCTTGCACACAAATGGTTTTGCACATCTCCTATGAACTCTAAGATTTTTTCCCCCGTAGATTTTCATTTAGATTGAAATCAGGTGACTGGTTGGGCCATCACCGTAGCCTTACTTCTTCAAAACAAGTTGGGTTTCTGGTTATTCAAAATCATTATTTGCTGAAATTTCCACCCTGCTTTAATCATTGTCAAGGTAGATTGTCAAGAATATTTCAGAAAATGTTTCATTCATAGGACATTTTTCAGTAACATAACCAGATTTTGTTCTGCAAATTCTATTGTATCTATTCATCCTTAACTCTTTTTATTCAGAAATCAGTTGGGGAATGTGGCTGGTCTAAGCTGAAATGATGTTCTTTCCATTCATTCTGTAATGGATGCTTTTGACACGTTTAACAACAATAAGGTTACAGTGGTCTTGAGAACAGGAAACAGGAAAACCATTCAGACTGAACCACCATATATTTGCACTAACAAAGAGGATGATTATCTTTTTAATCATTTACAGATTTCATCTGCTGATGTCGGTGTTCCAGTCCTATTATCATCATTCAATGATTATGATCTGTAACTTTATTTCTGAACTTATTTGTTTTGGTTGGTTGATTATTTGGGTTGTTATCATGCGGTGAAAATGAAAAGCGACCACATTAAAAACATAATTACGGGGAAACATCACATTAATACTGTTTTACCCACTGATGCTGTACTGACCTGCCTCTATTCATTCTATAAAATAGACTGAATTCAATTAAATGTACAAAAATACTCCCAATGGTATTAATGGACATCAAAACTGTTAAAATGATTTAATCAAAAGTAAAGCAATGGTTCATATTTTTACTTGATTTGAAAAAAATTATCTTATTCCAACAGGATTTTTTTTGAAGATGGAAAAAGGATACCCCCCACAGGAGTCCGCTCCCCCCTACCCAGGCCCACCCCTGAATTATCCCGGTCCAATGGCTCAGCCTGGACCGTATCCTGAGCCAGGACCCTATCCTCAGCCTGGACCGTACCCTCAGCAAGGACCGTACCCCCAGGCAGGACCGTACCCCCAGGCACACTTATCTCAACCATCCCCCTCTGCTGGATACCAGGGAGGTCTGTGTTTCTGCTCAAATGTCTATTTCACCTTTTTTTCATGAATAGGAAAATGCTCCAGTGGTTTTTTATAGGTTCTGTGAAACCAGTAAACACCCTGCTGAGGTCCAACATAAAAGAGGAAACAAGATACCAAGATTCAAGATTTTTTATTTGTCATATGCGGGTTCAACACAAGGTCAACAACGCAATGAAATGCTTATTATGAGAACAACCGTTCGACTCACTAAGATAAAAGTACTAAAAGCATGCAATAAAAGTACATGTTAAATGGTGTGGCAGAAATACAAGAGATCTAGATAAGAAGAGTAGTAGATTTTGTTATAGTAGAGGAAGTTATGTTTCAGTATGTGATGTCTGCTTTTTTAGAAATATAATTCGCCATTTTGATTGATTGTATTCTTTTTTTTCAGCTGCTGTTGTCGCTCCGGTCCCAACTGTACCCGTCACAACAGGTGAGGTGATCCATGAAAATTCTGTTGCATAAAAAACATAATATGCATCATTCACCCTTTTGATTGTATGTAAACGCAAAGGCATTTAAAAACAAATGCACACAAACTAATGACAACTAATTGATGAACTCAAAGAGAAAGCGTTTCAGTTAAAGACCTCTGTGGTGCGTGGATGTGTGGTTGAAAGTTTGTACCTTGAAACTGCTTGACAAAAGCTATTGTTCTGTGTTTGCTATGTGAACAGTCACATCTTTAGGTATCACTTTTTGTTTTAGATGAGTAGCGAGTCTTATCACAGGTACATTTTAAATTTATACCCATGCCTTCTTTCATGACCCCCTGCTATTAGTGACAGTTTTACTTCACACAAAGAGAACTGACCTTTATAACAAGGCCTATGCCCTCGGAGGTGACAGCTAGGGGTAAATCATCAAACGGCCCCAATCCTCCAACTCCCCAGTCCTAGAACAGACAAAATACAATAACATAAAGCTGCACACATTCAGTAATAAAGATCCATCTGGTGTTGAATGACATTCTTAAGGCCACCATGGCCTTTCATTTACACTTTTTAAGGTCAATGTGATGAATAGTTGCAGAGATAGAGCCAAAAATCTGATTTTCGTGCATAAAGCGCCACCTAGTGAGGAAATCATAAATCCAATAATCGTGAAATTCAATACAGGTAAACAGGTATACTGAGTATCAAAATCCAATTGTGAAAATTGTTGCAGTTATCATGCTCACACGAAGGATACCCGGCTGTCAAAAAACCATAATATTCCGGACACTCAGGGATATAATATAATGCCACATATTAAACCACAGTACTACTGCGATGATACCTGTGCTGCAAAAGGATAGTCAGGGTAAAACTGTGGCTGAACTACTAGCAACCTCTCCAGGTTGTTAAATCTACAGTAACAGCTGTTAATAGCTGAAGCTTGCATTACAGCTCAATTGTAAACATTTACATAACTTGTTTACATGAGTTGTTTAGATGTCAGAGTTTTCCAATGAAAATAATTAGAACTTATAGAAATAAATCTAAGATGGTAACACTGCACTTATTCATAGCTTATACTAGTAATAGCAGCTATGAAAGAAAATGCAAATAAATCTTTTCTTTTGTTTGTTTGTTTCTCGTTTTTAGTTACTCATTTGGTGGTAACACCGGCCCTACATGACGTACCGGGACAGACTGTATGTCCCCAGTGCCAGCAGAATGTGATCACCACAACGGAGCACGTATCAGGCCTGCTGACCTGGGGAATATGCGCAGGCCTCACCATCTTTGGGTAACACTGCTTTTGATAAGAAATCTGCAGCAAAGAAATGAAAGAGGAAGATATTTAAATTTAAAACTGAAACTAAAAAAAGGAATTCAAAATATTGTTTTGCTTCCACAAAAAACATTCCTGTTTCCACCCCGACAGGTTTTGGCTTTGTTGTTGCATCCCATTCTGCGTTGATTCCTGTAAAGACGTGGAGCATCGCTGTCCAAACTGCCACAGAATCATCTATGTATACAAGCGGATGTAAAAGTGTGAAAAGTCAGAGCTGAACATTCTTCAAATAAAGTAAAACAAAATGCAGTGATTTTTTTCCCACTTCAGACTTCTTTACTTTGTTACATCTTTTTATTTCTTAACCAGTTTACTCATCAGACCTGTGGTACATAAAATACTCCACTTATAAAAACTTTGTCAAACTGTACTCAAATAAAAATCCACCTTTGATATGATCAATTTGTTGTTCGTTGTTTTTTTTTGTTTTTTATCTCTGATGTCCTCTACCTTTGTCTTTCAAGAAAACAAGGCACCCGACATGTATGTAAGCATGAAAATAACCATAAATCCATACTAGTTAGCATCAGAATCGGAGCTACAGAACAGAGTGGCATTGGCCACCATAATAACAAGCTGGAGAAGGACGACATTTATACCTTTGTAGAGATGCATTTATCACTTGCTTCTCTTCACCAGCTTAAAGTAGCTTGAAACAGCTTCCTAACTGGTCACCCTTTAAAAATATTTATGTTTGGTTGGACATTTCTGATGGATGACTAGTGACCAACTAAGCCAGAGTTGCGTGATCCAGGTTGATTCACACACCAGACTCGCAAAGCTGCTGGTTGTTCAACATGTTACACAATACTCAACAGCTCCAGGTTATAGTGAAGTTAGCCAGACAAGTATTCAGTCTACAACCACCATCAGTCAGTAAACCTGAGCTGATCCCAAAACTTGCCAGATCAATTTCACATCCTTTCACATACCTTTTTGAACTTGTTACAAATATTTACATGTGTTGATCCAGATGATTAATTATTGAGAGGAAAATGATGAAAAGCTGTGATGTGAATGGAAAAGATTAAAAAGCAGAAAAGAAAAACTTGACAAAGTATTAAATAATTCATTTTGGAGAAACTGTACAGAAGTCTGATCAGAACTCTAAAGGAGCTCTGATCTGAAGAAAAGATGAGCTTTGCTTAAAGTTTAGTGAGAAAAAAATCACCGAGGGTTTTTATCTGTTGTTGCCTTGAGCATAACGTGTATGATTCTATCACAGACCTGTACCAGAGACTGCCTGGCACCTTTCATCCAACACAGGTTCATCAGATTGTTGGCAGAGATGAACCACAAATGACTCTGTTAGAGGCAAGGACTAGGAGTATATCCCCATACACACTATTCAATATCTTCAATCCTCTAATATAAATACAAATATATAAACATTCAGGTATAACGTCATTCAGAGCATGACCCTTCATTTGAACTTGATTAGAGGTCAATCGGATGAATAGTTTCAGATATATAGCCAAACAGTTTTCAGGATTTGAGCGCCCTCTTGTGGCCAACCTGAAAAAAGTAAATCACTCAAAATAGAATCAGTTCATTCGCTCTATGATATCTATGCATATGCTAAACATGAAAACAATAAATTGAATATTGTTCAAGTTATCAAGCTAACACGAATGATCTGCAGCGGTGGTCACACCGAAACCATAATGTTCCCAACACTCAGTTCTGGGATATAATTACTGTCCCCATAGTTAATAACCAGTTGTATTTACTCTGCACTTTACCTAAATGTTTAATGTAAATTTTCAGCACTTTATTGAAACTGCTGTTATGTTAAAGCACTTTATATATAAAGTTGAGTCTCTTCTGACCCAAAAAGGACTTTACGTCAAGCAGTAAGATTAAACATATAATGAGGAAGACAGCGTTCTGTTAAAAACACGGCCCCAATATAAGAAATGTCACAAGAATGAGGCCTTAGTTTTAGCAAAAAAATAGTAAATGAAGTCAATCATTCGGGATAACAGAAAAGTAATAAACGTATAATATAGAATTAATACAAGTAAGATAATAAAATAATTTCCACTACATTATTGTAAGAATTTTTTTATTTCAGATCAAACCTCTAAACACTATGTTCATTATAAAATTATATCATTATAAAAATGCAAAATTCTTTTGTTGGAGCAGCTGATAAATGTTATCAGAACGATCCACAGCCTGGAGTAACACTGAAATGCACAATCACTGGGACTATTAGTTTTAGCTGAAAGAAAATACTTAGTAAGTTGTTAAGAAGTATTAACCATCTGGCAACTGGTTTCTCATTTTAATTTATCCTTTTATTAAATTTTTTTTACTAAAGTGGCTAGATTAATCCTGGCCAATGATAGGGCTGCTCTGATCTCATGATAAACCAATGCATTAAATAATGCAGCCCCTAAGATACATCTCTGTTGCACATCATGTGATGTTGATTTCAGTGTGGATTAATATGATTACCTTACTCCCAATGAATCATCAGCTGATTATTATTATTTTACTGTTAATTCAATTCATAGTTTGACAAGATTTAGACCAAAATATATCATTTAGTTTCATGTAATTTAATTTTGTTTAGATGTAAACATTCAGAGATGTTCATGTGAGGTTAGTTGTAGGAAATGAAGAGTATTGGTGGTTTGATTCCTAGCCACCACTATCTACATGTCATTGAGCAAATATTAGCTCAGTATAAAGTAAATCATCCTATCATTTCCTCAAACCTGCTGATAGGTCAATTGTGAGCATTTGGCTTTCAGCTGACTACCCAAAAAAATAATTTGATATGAATGTGACTGAGGCTGCATAATGGTGTGACGGTTAGCACTGTCACCATGTGATTCAGTCATTCAAGGGTCTCGTCCCAGCAATGGACTAGAGACCCATCCAGAAAGTGAATTAATTTGTATTTTTTAGTACCAGGGTAAATGATCAACCCTGCAACTAATTCTTCAGTATGCTTTCCACCCAAATTTCTTTATATATAACCACCGTTGTGACCCACTGAATCTTGTTCAAATGCAATCCCTTTAACACATTACTTTACTTTAATGTGAACCATTTTCTTGATGGCATAAAATTTAGCTAGAGTTGATCATGAAAGATTCTCTCCCCACAGCAGAGATCTAGAGAGCAATTCGTTAATCTAAAAAGGTCCTTCAGAGTACATTGGCTAAATAACCTATGTCTACATTAACAACCTGTATGGGAGTGGTTGTGCTCCTGTGTGTGTGTGTGTGCATGTGCGTGCATCTCAGCTTGTTCATTGATTGAGGTTTCAAGGGGCGCTGTCAATTAGCAAATATTTTAAACACTTAGATTTAACATTTAGATTTAAAATTTAGCATTCAGATATAATATTTAGCATTTAAATAAAATATTTAAGATTTAGATATGATATTTAATATTTAGATACAACATTTAACATTTATATTAAACCTTTAGCATTTATATATGCTATTTAACAAATATATATA
>JBAMHX010029930.1:0-12476 GCA_037177515.1 Pseudomugil tenellus
TTACATCAATAAGTCAGCACAACATTAGGCACATATATATATATATATATATATATATATATATATATATATATATATACATATACATATACACACACATCATGCCATCCAGGCTTTTCCGTTTGGTTGTTATTCTCTGTCTTTATGTGAAATTTGACATGTTCTACAGCATGTACGAATTCATGAATACTTCCTGTAAAGCATCCTCTTAACAGAAACCAGTATGAAAACGACTGAAAGGAAACAGTGAAAGCTACCTTTAATCCTAAATTAATTAATAGATGGTTCCTGTAAAAGGTAGTAACGACACATATTTGCAGATCTTTGGGGTTATTTAGTAACGCCTTCGCTTGACGTGCTGTGACAAGCCAAACTGCCAGCGGGGAAGGTTTACAGGAGAAATCATGCATTTCCCAGAATACTCTCATTACTTTAGGTTTCATTTAACGTTGGACCTGCTTTTGGCATGTTCATATATTCAAAGGAAATTTTTTATTTTGACATCTTTAAGTGCTTAAAGATAAAATAAGCCAGAAAACACACTGTTGCTTCCTGATCAACCAAGTTAAATTAATGTGATTTATGCATTTAGCGGAAAGAAGCTGCCGGTTTGATGTAGTAAAAACACATGAAGTACGATGCATCTTTCATTTATTATCCCTTGGGTAGTTTTTTTCTCCCCCCTTTCTCCTTCCTGTTATCTTCAATGTGAGACATAAAGCACGAAGACGCCACAGCACTTTCAAAAGAGGGGATATGTCCAGTGAAAGCCCCAGTGACACACCCCAAAAATGACTCATCACATCACCTTGTTCTCAGCATTAGTGGACAAGCAAACAAGTAAAATATTTATATTCGCTTCATAAGAAGCTCCTGCTGCAAATCAGAACAACAGTCCAAGTCACTGCATACCAATAAGACCTTTCATCGCTATTACAATCCCACATTAAAACACACACAACGCCGTACCGGATCTTATTCTAAATAAGTTGTAGCTGTCATCTGGGTGCCAATACAAAAACTCATGAAACTAAATGAAAGTCGATAAAATAAATGCCTTTATCCAAAAAAAACCCACAATGTTCCTCTTTTAAAAGTGGGAAAAGCAGAACAGCCGACATCAAGTCATAATGAAGAGTGTTCATGCAAATGCAATGTTAATTCACTCAGATAAACAGATGTCAGGACTTAAGTTGTTTTATGATTGTTGAAAAAATAGAAAAATAAATATGGTACCCTTAACATCTTTACAGAAAATTATTAAACTGTTAAAAAAAAATAGAACAAATGTCTGCGATTTTTTTAACACCAATATTTATGGTCTAAGCAGAGAAATAGTGTTTGTAGCAAATGTTTTCATTTCAGTGGCATCTCTTTTCAGCAAAATGTTACTTGACTGCTTCAGTTTGTATGATGTACTGAAACTGATCAATGATCTCTGCTATGTGATAAAAATGCCCAACAACAAGTGAGCCCATGTCGAGATGTGTGCACCACCATAAGGTCTTCAGAATAAAGATATCCGACATCGATTCATATCGACATTAAAATGTCATATCATAAAATATCAGGTTTTATTTTAAATAACATTTACACAACAAATACATAAAACTCTTGAGCTGCGTTTCAACACGTTTCCCAAAACGGCACATTTTATCAGCTAATTATTTTGGTGGAATTGACTACAATGCTTAATTTCATTAAAGCCAACATGAATATTGATCTGATCGTGTTTCGCTTTGTAGACTGATGGTAAAATACATTATTCCTTCTGGACAAGCTTTCCACGTACTTCTCTCTATAAACAAAGCATTTCATAAAGCGTAACGGCTATGCCGTTCAGGGTTCCTACTCGTTTTCACAAGTTGAATTTAAGACATTTTAAGACCATTTTGAAAACAATTTAATGCCCATTTGACAGCCACACTGGAAAAAAAATAATAAATTTGTAGTATTTAAGAATACATATTTACATTAGCAGCGAGTCATCATTTTATGTAACGTGCAGGCATTGGTTTCATTGAAACGTGCTGATTCTAGTAACCCGATAAAAATAAAATATCAAATGAATATATATTTTTAAGTCACTGGCAGATGAATGGCTGTACATCGAAGAGCGATCAGATTATTTCTCTTAGTGCTGTGTTGAGAACGCTGTGCACATCGTGCGTACAGGCACAACTGAAAAGGCCAAATCTGCCATCATTGTATTAACTTCTGAGTCCTAGTAAAGCTTAAAATGGATGAAAATGGACGATTCTTCATTTTAACATTTAAGATTACCTGCGACTCTGAATAAAACCGTTTATTCAGAACATTTAAAAAAAAACTTTTCTGTGAAGTGTTTTTTTTTTACGGCATTTCAGTCATTTATGGAAAATTATTCAGCGATTAAGTTCACAGCAAGCCGTCATAAGTTGTTTAGCGGATTTAGTCATTAACAAACTAGTCGTATTAATACTGTAATGACAAGGTTACCGGTTACAGGATTTATGAATTAAACATTTAATGTTGCATCAAAGTCTTTAAAGCTGTGAGGAAACTAAACGTACGGAACTATAACAATATTAAATTAGATAACATTTTTATCAGAACTCTGTCTGGTTTGATCAATCCCTCCCAACGCCATACACCTGACCAACTGGATTACCTGGACTTCATGTTGGGGGAAAAGCAACATGAAATCCTTTAGTTTCATGGAAAAGGCTTAATAAACAACCTGAAAGAAAAATCAGCTCTGCTGAATGCTGTCTTCAGGTACTCGTTACTGGCTATAGCAAAACGACAGGAATATGATGATCCTCACAAAAAAGTCTTAATTACATGTGACAGCTGTGACATCACGCAGCATTTTGATCAATTTTCTTAGATGATCAAAAGACAGCAATTAAAAACAAAAAGGAAAACATTTAACTTTTCACAAGCTCCTTTCAGGGCATGTGTTGGTGTAAAAATAACACCAATACAACAAAGAATTTTGGATATATTTCAAGTCCAAATCTGACTCAGAAATGACGAGAATGTCGGTAGATTTGGTTTGTTCAGCAGTGCTCGATGGGCATGAAGTTCTTACTATGACATCCTCCATCTGTACGAAGCCTTGGCGGAGTCCAAGGGTGAATCCCATTTCACCACTTGGCCCTAACGCTACGTTTTACACGTTCACGTGTAGGGGTAGGGGTGTCCCAATTCCTATGAGAACAGAGGGAAAGGGGTAAGTGATAGGGCTATATACCCCTTCAAACGAAGATTTTTTAGGAGCACACTTCAAACTAAGGGGTGAGAAAAATTTCCCAGAAATTTGCGATGGCTACTGTAGAGTCTAAAGAAGTTCACAAATGTATTTTCTACACTGAAAAGTTTTTTAAAATTATGACAAACGTTATTTGTATAGTTTAGCGTCATTTTAATATGTAGTAGTCAATCTGTTAATAAAATGGACACGGAAAAATGCCGCTAGCTCCAGTTAAAGCCGTAGTAATGTACTCTGGTAACGTTATTAAATTTTTTTTTTGCAACTTCGCTGCTGGCCGTGAAGGGGTGTCCCAAATCGTAGGGCTAACTTTTCAGCCCTTCCACTTGTAGCTCCATTTGAAGGGGTGAGGGGAAGGGGTAAGTATGAGAAATGGGATTGCGCCCAACTCTCACAGGAAGCGAATCCGACTTACTGCCGGCAATGCAGACCAACCTCTGACACCGGTCGTACAGGGACCGAACAGCTCGTACAATAGGATCCTGTACCCCATATTCCTGGATAGGGCTGCACAATTAATCGTTCAAAAAATCATGATCTCAATTCACACTTTTATGCAATCTCATTTCCAAATGAAAACGATTTTTTTAAAAAAGAAAAAAGACCACGATTGTACCGCATTTTGATCAGGAACATCATCTGCATAAATCAAGTGCTGCCTTTTTCTCTTAACAAATGAACAGCAGAAAATTATTGAAAGGTTGTTTAGGTAAAAGAAGACAAAAGGAACATTTACTGTTTTCATATTTAGTGTCAGCTGTTGCGAAGTTGATGTGCCGGTGATTTGTGCAATAAATACGTATATTGGGAAAAAAATCGTGAGAGAATCGTGATCTCAATTCTTGGCAAAAAAATTTGTGATTCTCATTCTACCCAGAATTGTGCCGCCCTACTCCTGGAGTACCCCCCACTGGACACGGTCGAATTCCTTCTCCAAATCCACAAAACACATGTAGACTGGTTGGGCGAATTCCCACACTCCCTCCAGGACCCTGAAGAGGATACAGAGCTGGAAAGCACTCCCGCTGAGGACTCCCTCGTCCTCCTGGGCGACTTCAATGCTACTGCTGACAATGACAGTGAGACCTGGAGAGGCGTGATTGGAAGGAATGGTCCCCCGATATGAACCAGAGTGATGTTCTGTTGTTGGACTTCTGTGCTCGTCACAGATTGTCCATAACGAACACCGCGTTCAGGCATAAGAGTGTCCATATGTGCACCAAGACGCTCTAGGCCGCAGTTCAATGATCGACTTTCTACCGCCGCACTTGCGGCCGATTCTCCTGGACACTCAGGTGAAGAGGGGGCGGAGCTTTTAACTGATCACCTGGTGGTGAGTTGGCTCTGATGGTGGGGGAAAGCAAAATGTAAAAAAATCACTCATGTTCTCTCATCGGTTCCTCACTGGAGCGAAAATTTGTCAAATATTCAGCTTGTTAACGTGTTTGTACGTCACACTCTGCACTGAACACACAGCAGATATGGCGTGCAGCCAGGTTGGAAATCCTGGGTGGAAAGAAATTAGTTCACTATTGTCACTTCGTAGTTTGTACAGATTAAATCATTTCAGATATTAAATTTAAGACCAAAGCTGTCATATTTAAGGATTTTTTAAAAAAGGTAGTAAATGCAGATTTGTAAATTCAAGACTTAAGACCCCACAGGAACCCTGTTACTGATAATAAGGTGCATGAGATAAAAGGTATGGTTAAGAAAAATACATTTGCTTAATTTTTCTTTTCAAGTTTCCTCCAGTTACTATATGATACCTAAAAAAAATTTCAGTTCCACTCTTAAATCTCACTTCATGTATGGGAAAACTGCTGACGGGAAAAGAACAACAGTGGCCACTAACTATGTATCCTCATTTTTCTAACAACATGACATGAAACTATTTATGTAACTGAAATATTGTAACATTTTCAGTGACTAAAAACTGTTAGTCTGAAGAAATCACTAAATTTAGTCTGTTTTTTACAATAAAAAGAAATAATAATTAAAACTATAATAATCACTTTTAATAATGACCTTTTGTTGATATACATAAAAGGTGAAAACCCCCAAAATTTAGAAGATGGGAACTTTCTGGAAAATTTTTTAATATTCAATATTTTTTTATTTGCCCTTTATCTTTGACTCCTTAAAATAAGACTGTTGCCTTGTCAGACTGAACAGGTTTCTTTAGTTTGCATCAGCATTCTCCATATTTATACCCACCACATCTAATATGGGAAGCATCACTTTATTGATAAAACAAGAGAAGTGAAGTTTTAAGTTTAAATCACATTTGATTTTAGGATCGCAGGATTACACTTATTTTTGTTGCTTTTTGTGTTTTCTCTGGTTTATGAGTCAACTGTCGCAAAATAGCACTTTTGCATATACATATACTTGCACAGGATGGAGAAAATTAATTGAAAATAAAAATAAAGTAAACTAAAGTAAATGAACCTTCTTTAAGATGACTGGCTACCAAATACCTCTACAAGGGTTTTATAAACCTTGTTTCTTCTACAAGTCCCTTCTAATACTTGACCACTTTTCCAAAAACCTTCCTTTATATGAGGTTTTTGAGGGTAAAACAATCTTTTACAAAGTTAAAAATGCACCACATTTTCATGTTTCTTTCTGAGTAAGGCCATGATGTATGATGAATAAATAAATAAATATGATGAATCTCTCTCCTGCAAAAAGGGAATTGAGCTTTAACTCGAACTATGGAAACTAATATAACTAAAGAGGGCAAATTTCTTCATTTGAGTTATGTGGAACAAGAGTTTGCTTGTGTCAACAAAATGTGCACAAGATCTTGGGCAATACCAAAAACAACAAAGAGGAAATGAAGAAAATCCTAAAAACACCATTTTTTTCTAAGTCTATTTTAATGAAACAGCTTATTTGACACCTTTGTCATGATGATGTTGCATATTTCTGGGGTAAACACTTAAAAGTTCATTGTGGTTTTTATTCAGCTTTTCATTAGCCATTAAACTCAATCTTTCATACCTGGTTATAATATTTAATTTAAACAGAAGCTCATCAGATACAGTTTCCCAATACCATGCTAACAATACAAGCAAAACTGAATAACATTAGACTCCTATATAACTGTACCAACAGATACAGTTGAAGCAGTGAAATCTTGCATTTAGCTGTTCCTCAGTATAGCATGCTATAAGCTAGTTAGCCGGGATTTACCGTGTTTCCCTGCGTCCTCACTCATCACCTTTCACACAAACACTCGTATAAAACGAAAGCTGGTGCCCAAAGACCAATGTTTTGGACAACCTTTATGTAACTCCACATTTCGCAATTCAAGTCAAGTGTATAAAACTATTTTTAAGACGCAGATAAGAGTTTGTTAGCATACTCACGCTGGGCCGTCAGACAGCGGATCTGTAGCAAAAACAGGGAAAGAAGATGGGATTTTGTGAAGTCCATCCTTTGTTTTTAGTGTAGCGCTGCCGTTTTCTTTGGCTGTTATAAAAAGAAATGTCCTTGGAGTAAATGTATCATTGTAGAGATGCAGGAAAACAGCAGAGCATTACGTTGGTACTACACCCCGACGTAACGGCGACCCTGGCTCGCGCAGCTATGAGCCTCGGTCGCCAGGCGTACGTGAACGTGCCTCGCGAGCGCTGCGTTTCCCAAGTGTTCCCGACACCCAGTCCACTTCCGGTTTGAACAGATGGCTTGGCTGCTTGAGGTAGGAAGCAAACAGTAAAGAGTAAGGTTGACTTGTTTATCTTTTCAATAAAAAACTATTTGTAGTGAATATTGTACTAATTCTAATAATTTGGCGAGTTTTTGTTTTTTCCCTTTGAAGCACTTTAATCCAAAAAAGGAAACAGATTTGTGATCTTGAACTATAATAATGAAAATGTCAGTTTTTATGCTTTTCTCTTGCAGATTTTTATGTTTCAATTTATGTTCAGTATAACCGAAACATGCTCAATACCTAAAATACGATTGAATTGCTGGGTATTCGTTTTAAAAATGGGAAATTAAATTTGGTATTATTTGTGTTTTAAATCTTCCCCTTTTCAACTTTCTGCTTTCATGTGGAAATATTATATTTTCCATTTGTAAACAGGAAATTACGAATTCTGTTCTGTTCGTAGTATAATAAAAAAATGGCGGACAGAAACTTTATGATAAGCTGCTACATGGGCAAAACATGGACTTACTGCTAGGTGTAGCTAGCATCTGCTTTGCTAGGTTATAACCTTTTTTATACAGTCAATGGTTATAACAAAGAATAGCAGCATTTTATATGACATGAAGGGGAAATGCATAAGTTGTTTATGCAATATAGTTAAACTGTGAGCTAACACAAGTAAAAATATTTATTAACCTGCACATTTCTTACTTTTTTATTAAAGTATCATCAATACAGAAATATAGCAGTAATTACACGTATACAGAACATAGAAATGACGTTAGGGGTTGTACACAAAGCAACAAAAAAGTTGGGAAACACAAAACTTATAAAGATATATTCAATTTAGAACATAGAGACATTGTTCTCAGGGCTTTACAGTTGGTGGAACAAAATACAGTATCAATATAAAGTTTTAACTCTTTAACAAAACATAAGTGAGATATGGTCTTAGTTACTTTGCACTTGTGGATGTGAAATTTGGCCAACATTAGGATAAGATTCCACAAAAAGAAATGTTCATGCTAGCTCTAGTTGTAAATTCAAATACCATATTTTTAAAATACAGTTCAAAATTTTCATACAAATTGTCCACAATGAAGCGGCAGATGCCACAAAGGCCTTGTATGTTCCAGAATAGGTGAACAACTGTTTCTCGATGAGTGTTGCAGAAAGTGCAGGTGACATCCATGTTTTTCTTGTGTTTTAGCAAAAATTATTTCACTGGGTAACAACGGTCAATAATTTTAAAGGAGACTTCTTTTACTTTATTTGTTAATAAGAATTTGTTAGTCCATGTTTTGCTCCCGTTTATTCCTGTATCAAGCATAGACCAAGCGGAAATGGCATATGGAACATAAATGCAATCAGCCGGAAACAGGCTGCGAATGTTTTTATTATTTTTAGATGAGCCTGATTGGAAGCATATTTTATCAACAGGAGTGTCAGTCAGGTCAAGTGGGAGAGATGGTGTATCAGTGGATGGAGTCAAACTTTTAAATAACATCGTAACACATACAGGAACTGTGTCAAATACAATAGCGAAGTCCCTCGGACTCACAGGAATCATATAGTGACAAAGAAATTGAGAAAGAAATTGTCACCTGATAACTGAAAAGGTTTCCTTTTGAGTTAAAGAGTTGACTTACTAACACAATGTCCTTTTTAAACCAAAAATAAAGATTTATTTTAATAGCAGATGTCTTTGTTATTCCAGATGATGTACCTATGTGGAGAAAAGTTATGTTTGAAGATACGAGACCAGGCCAGAAAGGCTTGTTTATGGAAGTTAGAGAGAGCTACTGGAATTCGGTCAGTTTTATAGTTACATGGTAAGATGAGTTTTAGGCCACCTATCTTAGAGAAAATGTGGTGAGGGATAAAGTACCAAATAGAGGTGGCATTTTTTTCGACAGTTTTTAATCCAATTGATTTTGAATGTATTATTAATTGTAGAAAAGTCTACAAGATTAATTCCTCCTTTATCATAACTTTTCATCAACACAGATTTTCTGATGTAATGAGTTTTGTTCTTCCAAACAAAGTTACAAAGATAGTTTTACATGTTTTTTGGTCAACACTCAAGGGGGTTGCTGCATAAGTGAGTCCGGATATCGCCTCTGCTTTAGATAATAATGTTCTGCCCCGAAGGGACAGGTCTCTTTGGAGCCGCAAATTTTGTCTTTTTTTTTTTTCCGTTCTGTCAATAATTGGGTTGAAGTTTAAGTCACATCTAATATTTTGATTTTTGGTTAGGATGATTCCTAAATATGTGCCAGTATCTTTTACTGGGATATTGCAGATAGATGGGAGCATACATTTTTTAATAGCCATTAGTTCACATTTACCTACATTTAAATAAAGACCTGATGCATTTGAAAAGATTTTTATAGTTTTAAGGGCCATAGAGACTTGAGAAGAATCCTTTAAGAAGACTGTTGTATTATCAGCCAGTTAGCTGATGACAATTTCTCTGTCCAGAATTGATATACCTTTCACTTAACTGTGTTTCAGATGAGTAGCTAATAGGTGGGTTGAGAGTAGGAATAGATAAGGAGAAATAGGAAACCCTTGTTATATTCCACAGTTTAAATTAAATCTTGGGGAGGTCCCGTTTTTTTAATTCTATTGTACTGTTTCCATTATTGTATAAAGTTTTAATTGTTTTACTGAAAAAGTCACCAAAACCAAAAATGTTAAGTGTTTTAAAGATGAATTTGTGTTCAATCGCGTCAAGCGCTTTGTAAAAGTCCAAGAAAAGAATAAGGCTAATGTTAGAAATATGTCTGTTTCTTAAAAAGCCTGATTGTGTTTAATTGATAATATTATTCAAGACCAATTTTAATCGCTTTGAAAAAATGGAAGCTAGTATTTTGTAATCATTATTTAGAAGACTTTAGTAATACTTATTGTCGATATAGTTTATCTAATTTGGACTGACTAATTTGGACTAATTTGGATCTTTCTCTTTTGGTGACATTGCACTAGGACAAAGAGAAGACAGGACTGATATTCTAGAAAACACATTTTCTTCCTCGCTTCGTTTTTGCTTGGCAAGATTGCTGCAATATTTTCTCAGAAATTTGCCCAAGTCAAATTTAAAGAGCTCCCAGTTTCTACAATATTCCTTCATAGTTTTAGTCTCATTACAGTAGGCTTGCAATAGCTGTAATGTTTTAACTTTGACTGAATCATGACATAAAACAGAACCATTTAGCTTCCAGTAATAAGTATGTGGACTATTGGAGGATCGTGTAAAAGAAATATTGATTTTAATTGCCTTATGATCAGTCAGTGGAGTAGAAAGAATTTCAGAGTTTGAGGGTTTCAGAGATTTCTTTTAGATTGCTTGATATTAACCAAAAGTCTATTCTAAATTGACTTGACCTTGATTTGTTGCTCCAAGTAAAATTTCTGACAGAGGGGTGTTTTAATCTCCAGATATCTACGAGATCAAATTTATGTATTAACATTTTTATCTTAGCATTAGTATTATACTGCATCGCTGCAGGAGATCTATCAATTGAGTTGTCCAAAGTAACATTAAAATCCCCACCGATGATCAGATTTGCATAAGGAAACTTGGATAACTTGAGAACACTGTTATTTTCTACCTTTCTAGCAATAAATGTTCACAGTTATGAAAATGTTCTTGTGACTAAAGCACTTTGCAGATATAGTGACCATTCATGCCGTAATCAGTGTGCAATATTGTACAAGTAAACCTATTTTTAAGCGTGCAAACCCCTGCTTAATGTTGCGAACCATGTGAGAAATAGCTCTCATTACCCCACTGAGATCTCCAAAACTCAACATTATTGATAACAGTGTGAGCCTCCTGAAAAAAACAAGTCAGTATTACATTGCTTTGAAAATAAAAATAAGGCTTTGCGTTTCAAATTATTCCTTAAACCCCTGGCGTTAATTGAAACAACAGATAAAGAGATAAACAAAAAACAGGTATATCAACTAAGAGTGTCAGCTAAACAGCTTCGACTATAAGAAGTGTATAAAGATGTGAGAACAGCATCCATATGAATTATAGATACACAGGTCATTTATAGTTATGAATATTACTGTGAGTGGCAAACAGCACTTTTCACCTTAGACTGGAATAGAGATTTATTTTTTTTCAATGAAAGCTCGACCACGTACAAAGTAGGAAACCTTCCCAGCCTTCCAGCCTCATTTAACAGGGGTCAGAGCTTATTTCTAGTCTCTCTATCAGCTTTGCAGAGATCTTCTGTGAATTGAAGATGGTTGTCTCGGAGGTAAGTAGAATTCTTGGTTGCAGCCCACACTGCTGCTCTGAGTGTGCAAGTGGAAAACTGCATAATGATGCTTCTGGTGCCATTGTGTATTTTCACTCCGATGCGATCCACAGTGTTAATAAGGTCAGGGAGTCTTCCAGAGTCCGTTGTAGCTTTTGCCAGATTTAGATCCCTTCTTTACGTACGTTTTTCTCGTCCACACGTTCTGACACACTGTATAACTTCAGGTTCCATCGCAGAAAGTATCTCTCCATATCAGTAACATGTGACTTCAACACATTTATGTGCTTCTTTTCCTCATCTAGGGCCAGTTCCAGTCGAGATACATTTCCCTCCACTTCTCGTATCCGGTTGCATAAAGTGTCCACATGTTCTCTCAGGCTCGTTATTTCAATGGTGTTGTTCTGAACCAGGGATTTCAGCTCATCTAATCGGTCATTGATATGGGTCGATAAGGTAGCAACAATGTCAATGCTAGCTGCATCGGTTTTACCTTTTTTAATATGAGGTTTTTCTGGGGTGGCAGGTAAAGGGGGGGAATCTTCTTCATCCATCACAAGCATATTTGGGGTGCACGTACTGGCTAAGTAGTTATGGCAATTGTCAATAAGAAGGTTTGAAACTCCAAACTTAGCTCCCGCCTCTGCCGATTTTCCGGAGTTCTTTCTCTTAACGCTCGCAGCCGACATAATTCTTAAAAGCGGTTTCCTCAGTCAATGTAGACAGTGTAAGGGTAATGTCGTACTAAATTAAGTCTTACCGTTGCCGTTCAAAAGTTGACTGTGAGTATTATCAATAAAGTTTAAAGCTGTACCTTCACAGCGCCATCTTGGCTCCGTCCTCCTGCACATTTCTTACTATCCACAATTTCTTCATTGCTCTTCGCCATTTTGAAAGATCAAATCTGACCTCTTGGCAACAAAAATAATCTTGGAGTTCTCCAGTGGAAATTACGACGGAAGGGGGCGTTCATGTGCAAATTTAACCCCGGCAAGTGTTATATTTCCTATAGCACATGTCAGGATGTGCTGGAACCACAAGAAGTGGTGGCAAATTTAGTACGACATCACTACTGTTGTTGTTTTTGTGGCTGTTTAACTTTTGTCCAAATAGAGAAAAGTTCCATGGTCTATGAAAGTACTGAAGCTTGGATCAGTTCTCTGTAAAAGAAAAACAGCCTTTCCAGCAGATGTAACAGAGGAAGACATGCATTACTTATGTTGCAAGCAAATACTATTGTGTGATTTGAAATGCGTGTAGCGCTGTGGAGTCATATTTTATACATATATATATA
>JBAMHX010029931.1:0-12462 GCA_037177515.1 Pseudomugil tenellus
GAACTTCAACTGTTGTGATCAGGGGAGGGGAAGAAGGTTTGGTCTGGAACTTCTTGGGGGGGAAAAGGGGTAAAGGAGTTGAGGGGTTTCTCCCCCCCCCCCCCCCCCCCCGGGATAAAGCATACAAGTGAGTCAGTCCACTAAAAGTATGCAAAAAGGCTATGACCACCATAACAGTGCATATTACATAGCTTTTAATTATTCTATCCATTAAAGACAGAGCAATAGGTCAAAGATTAGAAGCTGCTTGTTGTTAGGAATCTGGAAATACCTGAATATATTATTAACATTACTAAAACTAAACAGATTGGATTTGAAAAATAAAACCAGAAGATGAACGGACACACACTTGAATTGTACTAATTTTCTCACTAATTTTCCTTTTTTTTAAATTAAATGATCCAAAGAGGGTGTACCTAAAAAATCTTGAGGTCAGAGTAGATATGGAAGAATAAAACGGTAATATCATTATTGTTAAAATAAGGACAAAATTATAATAATGTGTTGATAGCTATACTGATACGTTCTATAAAGTTGAAGTGAAAATGTGGAGTAGAATAGGACATAAACTGATTTTTACTCTGTTTCAATGTAAACTTTATGATTTGATTTAACCCTCTGAAGCCCAATCTAAAAAAATTTCATTTTTAATCTTAATCCTATCCTTAAGCTCTTTGGCCAACTGAAAGAAAATACATGTATTTATTTTTATATATATTTATCATTTTCTTATCATATGATAGTAAAAATGTTTATACTGTAGGCTTCTGATTTCCTCGTATCCACTAGGGAGCTGGAGACCAGTGTCATATGGTGTACAACAGGTTGTGCAACATTTCCACACCTTACATGGTTGCAAAATGTCTCATGTATATTAAATATGATATATTTGGCTTGATGAGGTTGATCATCTGTGGGTTATTAATTTTTTTATTTCTCTATTTCTGAATGTATTCCCATTGATATTGGGAATACACCCCCCCCCCCCCTTCCTTTTTTTCTGCATTACAGCAACAAAGCAACAAACCATTTTTTTCTTTGTGATGAACTTATGTTTCTTTGCATTCCTTCTCTTTTATTTGCATCATGTTAATGCATTTTTTTATATTTTGCCACATGAGCTAAATCACTAAGTAGAGATGTTGATATGATTTTATTTGGTACTCACTAGTGAGTTTCAGTCACTGGCAAATATTATGTTAATATAATTAGCTTACACTCCCTCTCATTATATACACAATTGTGAAAAGAATGTGTTTGTTTAATGATCAATTAGCAAATAGCGATGTTAGAAACTGAAAATAGAAATAGAAAATTTGAAAGACAAGATAGAGATAAAAAAGACTAAATGCTAGTTTTGAGATGTTTTCCTGTTCCAACACATCTTATTGAAATAAACTGGCTCCAACAGCATATGTGCAACTCATCAATTTCAATCAGGGATGTTGGAGCAGGGAAAGAAATCATGTTCTCCAGCACCATGATATTATCTTATATACCTTGATCCTCAAGCAAATATATCTAAAAATGTATTGTGGCTCAACGTGTGATATAGATAAACATCCAATAATTAACCATTAAATCTGGAATATATTGTATAATGACCAAACTTGTGATTTACACTTTTAATGTATACAATTTCCAAGTGTAACGCGATTCACAAATTTGTATTTTTTACTTTCGTTGCCTCAAAATTTTTTTCTGCATACTTTCTCAAAAGTTGCTTAGAATCATCAAAAAATTACATTACGTGATAAAGATCAATTAAACGTCTCTGATTACATGAGGGAAATGCATTTTAAATGGTCAGCAGCAGAAATCTTTGTGACCTACAAATATTAAAAAAAAAACTAAAATGAGTGTTTTGATACTTAAATTTATCTTTGATCTCGAGAATTACTGTCAGGTTTTCATGAGAATGATTTTATATCCAATGTTAGATGTTTGGATAATTGTGAATCAATTTGTCAGCTACAGGTAAAAAGCAGCGCTTTGTAGTATCTCCTCTGGTCTTTTCTCCAAGATGACAGCCTCATCAGTCCACATCTGTAGCATTCAGTCTGGACTACATCACTGTTTATGCAAAGATACTTTGTGGAGCATGTGCTGTGGAGATATCAAACCACTGCTTAAACTAATGTAGCCCTTTTGAAAACCTTGAGTAACACTATGAATCTATCAAGAAGATAATAATATACCTTTTGTGAAGAGAACAAGGAAGGTCTTTGTAAAAGTCAGCGGCAATTCAGGGTCCACATTACATTGTAATTTAAATACGCTTGAGTTACATACATTGACACTGTAATTGCACTTGATAGCCTTTCACTTAAGTATCGGAGGTGCAAAGAAGGTTATTCGTATTATATCCTCCTCTCTCACACTTAAATCTCACTGCAATTACATACATTTCCTTTTCTGTTTTCCCCTTTCTGCATTATCATGTCTCATATCAGCTATCTATCTATCCATCCATCCATTTTCTACCGCTTATTCCCGAATGGGGTCGCGGGGGGACTGGAGCCAATCCCAGCAGCCAACGGGCGAGAGGCAGGGTACACCCTGGACAGGTCGCCAGCCTCATATCAGCTATTGTGAATTAATTTATGCTCTTGATAGTCATAAATCCACAAGCGTCCAAGGATTTCCTCGATCCTTCATCGATTTTACCAAATGCCCTACAACATAAACCATGGCGAAGCGGCTTCCACTGAGCATTAGAACGAAGTGAATGGGCTTTTTTTCTGTTCAATCAAAACTTAGTTTTAGTTGCACATGCATCCAACAGAGACAATAAATAATACAAACATACTCTTCTTTTTCTATTACGTCTTTCCTGGTTCACCATTTTTGAAGCACTCTGCAGAAGAGACAGTTTCTGTAACAGAAAATATGTCACTTTAAGATGAATAACTCCAAGTTGTGGCAAAGTGTGTGTTTTCCTAAATATGAGTCCTTTTTATATACTTTCTTGGAAAGATAAAAAATGCAGCTTCTTGGCACTCACAGATCTTCTCATGGTGGTTTTCCAGGAACAGAGCATAATTTTATAATCCCTTCTTCTTCGGTCCCTGCAAACTATTCAATGTCACTCATCTGTTGGTGACGTATTGATAATTGGTTCACAAAGCCAAGAGCAAACTCTCTAGTTTTAGTTTTGGAGTATTTTATTTGTTAAAGCAACACCTAGTGAGATTTAAGGGTGGTGATAGATTCATAATGAGCGTATGATTCATAGTGAGCATAAAGCCAACTTTTTTCCTGCTACTTTCATCTTGTTTCATTTTGTCTTTTTAAAAGCTTACTTTTAAAGTTCATCACAGCATCAGATGACCACTTCATTCTAGTCTGCTGCATTTACAGTTAAAGGGGCCATATTATACAAAATGGATTTTTATGAGCTTTTACCTTCAGTTAGTGTTAATTGTACCTTAAAAATATCAGTTTTAAACAATAGTTTATTTATTTTTCCTCCATATGTTTTGTAGTTTTATTGGTTTAAAAAGAAGGATGTAGCTTAGGCAGAGCAAACGGCTGACTCCCTGAGGAAATGAACATGTAGCTGCTGTTACGGCCCTAGCCTGCTGGATTGCAGGCTGATGCCTGCAAATAAAGGACTTCCAGCACATGCTGAGGATTGGCTGCTTCTACTGGTCTCCGGCCCCGCTTTCTGCCCAGAATTGGTGGCTCCCTCCTCAGGATAACCTCTCATTGGCCTTCATCACTAACACTGTCCTACTTAAGGAGACTCGTCACACTCATTCAGGGCAGCTGTGTCCTCCCATGACACAGTTTGCCAACTTGCTGCCTTGTTTGAACTCCTGAGTTTTGTGTTTCTGAAAGATTGTTGGTATGGAGTTACAGAGCGGTCGCTCTTGTGTTTGTGTTTTCTACTGTAGTGTTACAGACGCTTTGGGGTTTTCTTTTATTTTGTATCCTGTGTTTACAGCGCTCTTATTTCAACTTAGGCTGTAAAGTTGCAGACTCTTTGGGTTTTTCTTTGTTCTCATTTTGTACCCTGTGATTACAGTGCTTTTGTTTTGGATTTAACTGAGGAATCCTTGTTGGTTTGTTTTTCTTTTGTTGTCAATTGAGATACTCCTGGTTCAAAGACGCTTTAAGTTGATCTGGATTTTTTTTTTTGTTTGTTTATTGATAAACTATATGGTAATCTTGAGTTAATCGCCATTTTCCTTTATTTTTTTCTTTGTTACCACCTTCATACCTCTATATGCTCCAGGGGTTGTAACACTGCTGCTGCGCTTTCGTCCACAGACACTCCCCCCACATGCCTACTACACACGGTGCCTCTCGGACAGCTCAGTGCGGGAGGGGGAATGAGCGAGAGGAGCAGAGAGTGAGCAAGAATAAACTGAAGGCTTTTACAGTTCCGGATAGAGACCTCACAGAAATAAATGAGTGACAAAATTATAGTATGGAGCATGTTGCAATAGGATAGACTGCAAAATGGCAAATATGTCAATATATGAAACCTTTAAGAATTGGAGAGCTACACCAACTGGAAGCAAAATGTGAGTTACATATTTTTTTTACCAGAGAATTGTTTTTTATGTGTCATTAAAGTCATCTTTCAACCAGAGAGAACCTTTTTTGGTCAGAGTGAAAGGATGGCCCCATAATTTTTAAAACAAAATGAAACATCTGAATATCTGCATTGAAAATCCAACATTGGTTGATCTGTAGTAGGTAAAACACAATTACTGCTCCACAATTTCATATCACAGTGGAAGGAGAGAAAGTAAATCTTGCGTAATTTTCTGGCTTTTACATTTAAAGTTGCAGGTTTAAGCTTTTACTACATGAAGATGTCTAAATCAACACTGCATGGTGCAATGACTATTAGGAGAACGCATTTCATCAGCAGCACACCAAAGCAGATAAACAGAACCAAAAGAGAAAGTTATACTAAAGGTGTTGTCCTCCAGCAGCTGGCTAGATTCTCTGGGAAGTATGTGGGAAATCCATTGTAGTGTTGATCATTTTTTAGAGGGTTTTTTAACTGAAGAATGTTGTTTGAAGTGTTTGCCTGCAGGCAGAGATTTTTCAACTGGAACTTAACACAACTTCATTTTCAAACTATCTTTCACTCTCTTTGTTGTAAGTGCTCCTTGCAATCCAAGTTTTAATAATCAAGATTTGGATTTAACATTTTAGTGTACACACATTAGTGTACAAAACTACAATCAATAGGGTCAATAGAGGCACTGTAGAAAAGATGTTGTCCGTAATTATGTTGTTAAGGTTACGCGGTTTGTGAAATGTTGCTTCAGTATTTTTGGTCTATTAGTCACTACCACCCAAATGGCCCAATTTTAGAATTGGTTGGTAATTTTCTAGTTTTATTCCACTTTATCCGATACACTAGTGAGCTGTTTTGGAGGCGTCTATTTTATTATCTACTGTTTTCAAACTTTCAGTCGTTCAAGCACCATGAAATACTAAAAGTGTGCAAACAAAAGAGGTCTTTCCGAGGCCAGTCCGAGAATGTCACTCGGACTGGTTTGCGCTTACTGGATTTATCTTTTTCAAACTGTTTTCAAACTGTTTTCTTTAAACTTTAGAGATGGATTTAAAAGTTTGAGTAGCTTTGAGTAGCTCCCAACAGTTACAGAGGAAATCAGAAGTGAATACAAATGTAATGGCCGCAGTGAAATAAGCTAACAGTAGGCTACACAGAAGAACTGTTTACAGAGCCTGTCATCTGAAGCCAGGTCTAGCAGGTGGTACTTGAGCAATAACCCTGTTTGATGCTAGGAATTAAGTGTAACCCTCACCCTTAGAAGCACAGCCTGTGAGGATGAAAAAATGTTTCATCTACTAATAAAATTAAATTAAAAAATGTATATATATAGATAGAATGAGAGAGAGAGGTGATGCCTTTTCCCCGCTGCTGTTCTGTATAGGCCTGAACCCCCTCAGCCAACTAATCAACAAGACTGCCTATGAATACCGACTCAGGAATGGGGTTACCATTAGCCACCTCCTGTACAAAGATGACATCAAGCTGTACGCTAACAGTGAGCGGGACATAGACTCATTGATCAACACCACCAGGATCTGCAGCAGGGACCTCGGAATGTCAATCGGACTGGAGAAATGTGGACAAATGGTCCCAGTACATAAGTAATTTCAGTACATTTGGTACAACAACCATGCTACATTCAAAATCCCTTAAATAGAAATTTTGCCCATTATGTGATAGTCAATTTAAACTTCAATCAAATTATCAAGTTCCGTCCATGAGATTGATCAATAACCATATGTTTTAACAAGCAATTGAACAGATGTTCCTAATAAAGTGTGGGTTTATTATGTACAAATAAATATTTGTTTTCCATTACATGGGCTATTTAAATACCCACCATTGTCAAAATCATCTTAAATTAAGTTAAGAGAGATAAACAAGCAAACAGTTTTTCACAAGTAACCGATTTTCAAGTAACTGTCAGCAAAAATCTTATCATGACAGCCTTAATTTTTCCAAAGTTTTATAAAAGACAGCTTTAATCAGTTGCTATCAGCCATTGACTGCATTTAAATAAGTCCAGTCTTTTTCTGAATTTTCTTGATAATTTTGAAGGTGTTTTGAAAAAGAAACAGTTTCTGAATAAAACACTTTGATGTGGAAGAAAATAAGTACAGTCTTAGGTTTTTGCCCTGGAAATATTCAAACTTCACAGGATTTGAAAAATAGATGCTGCCAGAGGACAAACGTTTTCCGTGGACACAGACATGGGGGACACACCTGCATGCAACTGGGAAAAGCTGTAACAGCTCCAGGAGAACTGCTGTATTAGGTTGTAATTCTGAAATATTCTGAGCAAGATCTTCCCCTCAAAGGCAGCAATCTCTCCTGTGTTGATAAAACAGAATTACTCTTTACATTGCAGCTTCAGAGTAATTCAATCAAGCCAAAAATTTCTCAGATACTTCTGTATATGTCTTCTGTACAGTATTTCATGACAGCTGATAGTGCTCACCAAGTCATCCTAATATAGTGAATAAATAAAGCTAAATGTCATTTTTTTCTAATCAATTACATATAGAAAGGGACTATTACGTTTTCCCCAATACATTTTACTAATATCTGCTTTTTACTTATTAACATAGTTTTTTATTCACTTGTACTACTTCCCAGTTGAAATTTTGCATAAAAGAGACATCAGTTCAGCTCAACTAGATCCTGACCAGTGTGTGTCTAGATGTGTTTAAAACTAGATGTCATTATTCATGCAAGCGTCAGCAACTCTGATTCTAGAGGGTCAAAATCCTGCTGGTATGGGATTTTCTCTATTGCTACACATGTTTCTAATAAGATTTATAGATAATAAGATATCCACCAGCTTGCTGTCAAGTTCTGCACAAGGCTGTAATGGAGTCATAATTTAAATCAGGTGGGTTGTTGCAGGGAAGTATTCAACACCTACAGGACACTGGCCCTCGAGGATCAGAGATGATGATCAAGGGTTCATGGCTTATGACATACAATATGTCTTGTGTGTTGGTCTTGGGTAGGGTGTCCAATGTTGGTCATTGAAGGCCATTGTCCTGCACATCTGAATCTGAGTGGTGAGTCACCATTAGAACTTGACAACAAGCTGTTGAGGAAAGTGATTCAATTTGATTCAGGTGTATTGGATTAGGAAAACATCTAAAACCTGCAAGATTGCAGCCCTTAAGGGCCAGAGATGGATACTCCTGGTGTAAGAACTTGAGTATTCCTAGAACAGAGATCACCAACTGCGCAGGTCTAGGGCCAGTGCTCTGCAAGTTCCAATCCCTGCTGGAATTTAAGTAAACTGTGTCTCCAACAGCTTTTCAGGTTCTATAAAAGCTTAATAAATAATTCACTTGGGTCAGTGTGTTTCACCAGAACAATAATCTTTGGCAATGGCATGAAAGCTTTGCAACTTAAGATCTATTCCACAGAAAGACAGAACATAGACCCTGTGGGACTTGCAAACCATCTAGTGAAATAGTAATGGCCAGATTGGGGTCTTTGATAAGTTCATCGGGTAAAATAGTAAAAAAAAAAAAAAAACTGAATACATTTCAAAAGCTCAAAAAAAGAGGTTAAGAAAGCCTGGGCAGTGAAGGCAACAGTTGTTCCCATGGTCACTGGAGTTCATTGGAGCACTTAGTAAAGATGATCCATACTGGTAAGAAGTAGCTCCAACAAATACCTGAAGAAACATCAGACATATTAATACAGAAGAACCCAATCCTGGGAATAGCTAAAGTGATGCACAAAAACCCTCACATGCTTTAAAAAGAAGGGCTATTACTGATTACTATCAGTAAGACAAGTACAGGTTTATTAGATTTAATTTGCTCAGATAGTTTATCCATTTTTGTCACAGATGTGGTTGCTATAAATACTGTAAAAACTAATGTTAAATCATAGGTTTGATTTAGATTGATGACATTCCAATTTTTTACTAGATTCTTAGATAAAAAATTGAGGTTCTTTATCAGATTTATCCTTTTGATGCCCTAAACTTGCACAAAAGTGGCGAAGGATAATGGTAAATTGCCTGAATTTAAAAAAGTGTTTTTCACTTCCAATAATCCACCATAGATGTATAAATTAATATATTGCCAATGCCCACAATTTCCTTTGACACTTACATAATTTGCTCTTTAATTTGATATTTTTTTTCCTTCAATATATTAACAGAATTGAATGAATCTGAGAATAAATCGTAAAAAAAAGATGTTGCAAATAACTGTGATTGGTTCTTTTACTGACATAGAATATTCAGTTATATTCCAAGTATATTTAGGAAAAAGTGACAAAATCCATGTTTCTTTGTAGAATCCAGTCCAGCCCCATCCGGTCACAAATAAAATGTACCATGACATTTTTTTGCAGATAAGAATTGAAAAGCACCAGCGGTCAACATTTCCTCTCATCTGACTTTCTCCAAGAAACTGTCACCTCGGTAACCAAGTTACTGTAGGAGAGACTTGTGGATTTCAGCTCAGATAATTTTTCCCTATAATTTTCTTGCTACACATAATCATGTGTTGAGAGGCTGTTCTTATTTTCTAAACTTCTGTGAGACCAGTTTGTTTGCAAGAGCAGTTTTTTTCCAACTAGAAAGTTGTGAGATCGATTCCAGTCTTCCCCTGACTACATGTCGAAGTGTCCTTGGGCAACACACTAAACCCCAAGTTGCCCCCTGATATGCGTATCGGGGTGTGTGCGTGAATGGGTCAATGTGTACTATGTAGTGTAAAGTGCTTTGAGCGGTCAACATGACTGGAAAAGCACTGTATAAGTACAAGTCCTTTTACCAGTTTGTTTATGAACCTTCTCTTGTATAAATTATTCAGATGAGACCGTAGCAACAAACAAACTCAAGACATGTGTTTTTTCATAATTACCGGGAGTCCACATATAAAGTAAATGCTGAGCTGCTGGATTCCTGCTGTTCAGAACCATTAGCCATGTGTAAAAACATCAACAACAATGATAATTGCGAAATTTTTTATTTAAATTAAATTTAATTTAAATAAAAAATAAAAGATGTTAATAATATGAATAAAAGTTGTTTGGGGTTTTAGAGACACACTTTAATGCACACTAAACAAGAGGCCAATAAATAACCCTGGCAAAGTGCATATTGCTTTCAGAGTTTTGACATTCAGTTTCTATAAAAGATGCTAAAGGCAAAGGGTTCAGTAATACTTGTTTGCAATGCAAATGAATGAAATTACCAAGCTACAAGATGTTACTATTGCTCCATATTTATGTAAATGTTGTTCAGGACATAGCCTCTTAAGACTAAAAACCCATAATAAGCCTACATAAATAAAAAAGCATGTCTAACAATTTGACAAAAACGTTTTTGCTAAATTCATGATGTAAATGTTTAGTAAAGAAAAAGATTGCTTACAGATGCTAGTTTTGACTTTACGTGGTTGGTGTGGTGGGGAGAGACATGCATGGATGCATGGATTACAAACATGGCAACATTGGCACCAATCCAACCACTTCAGGACCCCAAAGCCAAGGGAAGCCCCAGTTTATGAAAACCACTTTTATATCTAAGTTATGAATCCCAGAGTCAGCTGTAAGATATACTATATTACTCCTTATTGCAAGTCAGAAATCTGCAGCGTTTTTAACAAATATTGTTATTGAAAGATGTCCTATGCAGTTGCCCCTGATTATTTAGATATAAAGTACTCACTCTACCTCTACAGGTAGAAAGTTGAATGTTTCAGATACTGAACCATAAGGAGGCTGCACAGAAGATTATGGATTAGCATATATCTGTTTGTTATAGACTGATGATCAGCTCAGGATTTACGCTGCCTCTGCATAACACAGGAATGCCCAGCTCTGGTTCTCCAGGGTCACAATCCTGCAGGGTTTCTATGTATCCCTGCTCCAACAAAAACTGATTTAAATTAATCCGACATTATGGTGAACTTCATTAGCTTTTGCATCCATTTAATGGAAGCCAGGTGTATTAGAACAGGGATCCATAAAAATCTGCTGGACAGCGACCCTTTAGGACTGACTGGACACACCTGGCAAAACAGCTGGCATAACCCCAGTCACTAGCAAAATAAGTACAGAAAATGGGATTGATATTCATCCTCACAGCAAGCTGTTGATTTTAGTTTATAATTATTAATATGTATATAGTACTGCAGCACCACATACAAACACATTTGAAAATCTGAATGCTCCCACCACCACCTTAGCAAACCTGATCCAGGATTCTGCTTGAAGCCAAGTTGTGGCAGGAATAGGATGTATATTTGCACATTGCAATATGCCCTCAAGATTCACTCACAACACACACAAAAAAGAAATTGTGTAGGTGACTGTATATGAGCACAGCTTCAAATGTTATTGACAACTTGGATTTGGGCGTAAAACAAAGACAAAATTTGTATGCTTTGGAGTCAAAGTGGCATCCAGGGTGGGATTTGGCAGAGGAAGAGAAGGAGATGAAAGAGGGTTGTGTATCATTTATAAAGTTTGTGAGGACATGTTGAGCTAAAGATGGTAAAAATCTGAAATGTGCAATATGTAAGGAGGAAAAATGTATCCAGAGAGTTGACATGCTATTCTACCAAAACTTAAAATACAAAAGCAGTGGAGTGTCCAACTGATAAACCAGTGAGAGAAAAATAAAGTTTTGCCTATGAACCAGTCACCTACCACCTCAGCATCCATCTGCGGCCTCTCTGTAGGGGAGCGGGGGTGTGATTGATCTCTATCTCCTCTTATTTTTTGGCAGCCAAACAGAGCATTGAATTCAAAGTGATATTCCTTGACAGCATATAAATTTTCATGTACGGTGTGCGAATAATCCAACTTAAGTACAGAGGAGGCATGAATGTTGTTACGCTTCTCTTTTGCCAGCTTTCCCACACTGTGGGGTACAAACACAGTGTTGTCCACTCCAGCAGAGGAAGCAATGTTTTGTGTTTGCTGATGAACCTGGAAATTCTGGGATAATTAAATGTTTTAAAATGTTAACATTAAACAACATACAATACTAAACTGTGCCAAAAGGAGGCCTCGTTTTGGCATCATGAACATTTTGATACTGAGTTGAAATGCGTTGAGTCATTAAGGATGCAAGTACTTATTGTAATTTCTTCATTTGAAATGGACTGTATCAAAAACTTTATTTTCCTTGGAGCATGTGCCTCTTCTAGAATAGCAGCATCACTTTGGAAAAAAAATGTTATACATGTATGTATCTAACAATTTTCACTAATTAATAATGTAAAAATAGTGCTATGAGTTACTGAATACATTTAATGCAAATGATGTGGAAAAACCAACCTTATTTATCCTTTAAAAATAAAAAAAACTCACGCTAAAATACTGTAAATATATGTTGACCGGTGGATGAACCCAGTCATAATCCCTGCTGCCTTCCCATCAAAATATTTTCTTGACAACATGGTTATCTCAGAACTCATTTCTATGTTCTCAAGTTCATTTAAATGCTTTGTCAACAGAAGTGAGAAACATAGTTGAAAACCTTCCCTTTGTAACTCTCTCTCTCTACACAGGGGAACACACACATAAATTCGCTACTTTTCTTCACGGATTCTGTGAGCTCCTTTTTTTAGTTGGGCAAAACGTCGAGAAAAAAGTTAATTGGGTCATTAACGTATCTTTCTACCTGACAAACTTAAGCTATTTGACACTGTGGCAACTTGCTGGAAAGCCTATAATTACAAGGCATAAGATGGTTTGTTATGAAGTGAAATGAGGATAAAAAGTAGATATCAGATATATTTAATCAATATTTTGATTTGTTTTGATGCTCAATTGGAAAATAAGGCAAGGCAAGGCAAGGCAAGTTTATTTGTATAGCACCTTTCATGTACAAACAGTTCAAAGTGCTTTACATAAAACATTAAAAGCATTACAGATGTTGAAACAGAAATAAAAAAGAAAATAAAAAC
>JBAMHX010029932.1:0-12462 GCA_037177515.1 Pseudomugil tenellus
TATTAAATTTATATTCTTCTCAATCTAAAGAAACCAGTGTCCTCGTCCTTGACAGGAAAAACGGTCTCCTACAATAAGATATCAATCTCATATTGAGAAACTTTAACGAGAAGGTTTCTCATTATTACTAGATGTGTAACCCTAACCCTATTTTCAACCTGCATAATATGAGTTATAAAGTTATCTTTTTTTTCCGTGTGGAAATGCATTCCTCCGACAAATTTAAACTTCGCACCCCTCTTCATCTTCTTGCTGTTCCCTCCGTGCCAAAATCAAAAGATCTCCAAGAAGCGATATTGCCGTTAAAAATATCATGTTATAACGAGATAACTGTGTCATTTAGATGAGGAAATATAATTATATCAACATTGTTTTTGATGAGAAACATGTCTCTTTAGCAAGAAAGCTTCTCGGTAAAGTTTATTAATATGACAAGATTAATATCTCGTTATATCAAAAATCTGTTTCATTATAAGGAGATATGTTTTATGTTAAAAAGCGGAACTATAAACTAAATTTTGTTTTCATGGTTGTGACGGCTAAACGCTTCAGTAGGAAGTAGGGCTGGAAAAACGTCCTTAGCAGGGCCAAAAGTGGAATTCAGAGTTCATCTAAGATGCACAGCCAGATTTTTTAAGAATCCCTCAAGAAGCAAAAAGGAAGCGAGGTTAAAGCACAATCGTGTCCATTGTTTATGGTGCTCTGAATGCAACCGCTAACTGTTAGCTAACAGTTAGCCTAAATACACCAGGTCTGACAGACTCCTTTATAATTAAGAGGTTCTGAGTTCTTTGCAGCCCTAATGTTATTAAGTTCATATATTATTATGTGTAGAATATCACTGAATGTGCACTTACCGGATGTAAAATAAAGGCCGCAAACGTAGCACTGTTGGACTTTGGTTGCCACAACTCAACCATCACTATTACTTCCGATCGTATTTGGCATCTGTTGACGACGCTCAGGCACTTATCTCTCCTGACTCAACTTAAGGGTATACAATGGTACTTGGTCTTGAACCCCTTGTTTTTTAAAAAAGATTAGATGTGCATCCGACCACAAACATGATTTTACCATGTCTCCTCTGTAGTGTTGCTAGAGGCTGTGTCCACCACGCTAAGATGGCGAGCTACGTTGCTTCACAACATCATCCATCAAGCGGGTACGTTTTATGGACTTAGTGAAAAATATACAGAGTACCTCAACTGTTTTGAAAAAAAAGTTCTAGTTTTCAGGGATACATGTAGCTGAATGCATCAGGACTAGGTTTAGTTTATGTGCATAGCAGTGAGTAAACATGGCCTCAGTTACCTTCTCTTTAATTTTGGCCTGCACTCCATTAAGCTCTGCCATCAAGGCAGGCCCGTCATAGGTTTGAGCCACTAACTCTTCAACTCAGCTGCATTTCTTCAACACTCCCAAGACATAAGCAGCAATAGCTGGGGCTCGTCTGTCATCGCTTACGTAATCAAAGCTCAAAAACACCTCCTTCCCTTCACAGCCATCACTTAGTCACATAGCTCAAAATGACAAATCTTAGCTTTGTTTGTGATATCAGTAGTCTCACCTACTTCTACCGCAACAAAAGAGGCAGCATTAATCTCCTTTTTAATATCCTTTCTAATCACATCATCAACTGCTTTAATTAAATAATATTTATCCTGTTTGACAGGCCAGAAAACACAGTGGAGGTTTCTAAATGCTAACCTCTCATCTTTCTCAGCAAAAGCATGCAACAGTTCAATATAGGGGCCCCGATCAGAAGAGTTACCCTCTCATCGTTAACAAGAAATGTTAGTCTCTGTTTGGCTAGGAAACAGGTTGCATTAATCAGATCTTTTATAATCTCCCGGTTTTCCGTCACCTTATCGTTGTGGACGCCAATGTTTAATCTCCGTTGTTCATCCAATGCCAAATCGATACTGGAATTTCCAAAAGTTTTTGAAAAAATCTGGCTTGAGTGTGCGTAGCTGATCTTTCGTGTTTGCTGAGGCTTCTTTGCAAATTTTTCAGGTCACAGTATCCATAGTTAGTCCATATTTTATCCCAAGATGACAATAAAAGGCAAGGCAAGCAGAAAAGGTGTTTTTTTTGGGGGGGGGCTGGAAAGACACATAGCCCATCTTAGTCTGTACCACTCCATTTGAAAAAGAAGTTTGAAATTTGAAATTATGGATTTTTAACATAAACCATAAAAAACATAAATCTGTTTTTCTACTTAACTCAAGGTTGAAATAACATGTAAGCTATTTGACGCAGTTTTATGAGTTGAATAAATATTGATAAAATATAAGTATTGGTTGAAAAATCTACATTTATTTAACGTTGGTCATAGTGAGCACTTTAAATGTTATTTTAATGTCAAAGATCAACATTAGTTCAATGTTTGTGACTGAATAAGTTTCAATTCAACTGAATTTTGCTATCTGGGAATACCTTGCGTTATAATCCGTCATTGCAAGCCAGACCGTAATTATTTGTAAATCAAAAATGACTATTGCAATAAAATAAAACAGATGCCTATTTTAGTTCATGCTTAACTTTGCCCATTGTTTGCTGCCAGGATAGGCTCAAACCCACTGCAAAACAAGTCAAGTAATGAATGAAAAAATACACTGCTTCACCACCCAAACTAGATACAGAGCTGCCCCAGTGGCAAGGCGGCCAAGACGCGCCAAGTGCCCATAGCCCCGGGGGACCCCAAACCAACCCATAAACCTTAGGATGAGGAGAGCACACTCCTCCACCAAAACTAAGGGATGGAGCTGCTCACAGGGGACCAGAGGGAATGAAATTCAGCTAATTGGTCCTTTTGAAGAGGCATACATTGTTTCAATACTGATGTGATCTAATAATAGATTTCTAAATTGCTGGATGCACATATTCTCTTTTGTTTTCCAATTCAAAAGTGATGTCAACTCAGATCTTCCTTCCAACCTTCAGATAATATGCTAGGCTTTAACGATTTTTTGAATTGTGTGTTACTATAGGACATCGTCAAAATTTTGTTTTGTTTCAGATATAATACATTTTTCAGATGGAATTTTGTCATGGAACCCTCCATATCAAGCCAGAGAGAAACAGGATTTTACACCCTGTCAGCAGCAACATGCATTAGGGCACTGAGCTGGTATTGTCTAATGTCAGGGAGGTTAAGGCATCCCTTCAAGAAATGGAAGACATAGTACAGATAGTTTTAGACAAGGTTTCCTTCCTGCCCAGATGTATGAGCTAATCAAGGCATGTAGTGTTTTAATACTTATGTGGAAAAAGAATTGCAATAATCTGAATTGGATATAGTATGCAAGGTAGGACATTCATTTTCAAGAGAGCAGCATGACCCAACCAAAAACTAGGTAGGGTCTTCCATCTCACCAAGTTCAATTTAATTCATTCAAACAAAGGAGTGAAATTATACTTGTACATGTCGGCTGGGATTGAATCTAGCCCCCCGGCAATGCTGTTCAGGGAATAAGCATTTAATAATGGATGGGTTGGGATGAACACTCCCTAAAACCGTTTTCCTTCATGCTGCCATCTTGAGAACCTGCCAGTGAACTGTTGATAAGCAGGAATTACTTTCTACAGAGTTGAAAAACTATTTTTAGTTGTAGTTGTTGGGTGTTATAAGAATTCCTTAGGTTTATTAAGTATTGTGCATAACGTGTTTGGATGGGGAAACTGTGTAAAGGGTTATCTGAAGTTACAGGGAGCAGGGTGACTTAATATAACCTTTGGCAGTAAGGGCTTGAGAATATATTTACCTGCAAATGGTAGATGGTAAGGGTGACCATTTTGAGATCTTGCTGGGGGAGTATTTAAGGCTAGTCATTTGTATTTGTTGGAGACCAGATTGATGAAGCAGGGTGCATGTTAGATTAATTTAGGTAAAGTTGATTTCAGTTATGTTGGTGAAACGTTGGGTTCTAGTCTTTTTTTTTCTTTGAGATTTTCATTTGTTTCTTTTTACATCATTCACCATCGTAAAATACAAATGTGTCATGTTGGAGGACCTCTGCCTTTTGCCATCTTTTAGCCACTCTGTGGATGCAACCGACAACAGAGACGATAGCATTTGTGTAATTGTGTATTTCAGCTTTATCTTTCTTTTTATTTCAGTGTTCTCTGCAAATGTGCAGCAGCTGTTGGTGATTACAGAGGGGGCTCCCTGTAAATAGTCTTGACAAACAGCACCTTGATTCCCATCTCATTGTAGTGGAACCAGAAGACGTATGGCCCAGTCAGGATTGAGAGAAGTTGATAATGGGCTGATGGACAATGTTTCCAGTTTACCAATGATGATGGCTCCTGTGAAAAGTGAAGATGATGAAAATGAATCTCAGCCTTGGTTTTATTCAGCTCACCATCATAAAATCCAAACTGAAGGTAATGCAGAGGCAGACATTCTGTTGCACAACCCAAATGAACAAATTAAATCAGAACCTGATGATGATTATGACACTGGAGGAACAGAACTAACCAGTAATCCAGACTCAAACACTTATTTACAACCAAATGGTGACAGGAAGGCTTCAGTCTCTTCACAGATGAAGTATATGTCTCATTTGAAAACTGAAATGGAGGATGAGAATAAAGACTGGAATGACAGACGAAAAGATAAGGCAACAACAGGAGACCAATCAGGCAACAACAATGTCAAATGTGAAATTTGTGGTAAAATCTGTCTCAAAATTAATCTTAGGATTCACATTAGATTACACAAAGAAGAAAAACCATTCCATTGTGATGAATGTGAACATAAGTTTAGTGAAATGACACACCGAAAGCAACACTTGATAATCCACACAGGAGACAAGCCATTCAGTTGTGATGAATGTGGACGTAGGTTTAGTTATACAAGTGCTTTAAAACAACATATGAGAATTCACACAGGAGACAAACCATTCAGTTGTGATGAATGTGGAAATAGGTTTGTTCAAAAGACAACCCTAAACCAACACATGAGAATCCACACTGGAGACAAACCATTCAGTTGTGATGAATGTGGACATAGGTTTAGGTATAAGATTGGCTTAAACAGACACATGACAGTCCACACAGGAGACAAACCATTCCACTGTGATAAATGTGGACATAGGTTTGTTCAAAAGACAGCCCTTAACCAACACTTGAGAATCCACACAGGAGAGAAACCATTCACTTGTGATGAATGTGGACATAGGTTTAGGTATAAGATCTGCTTAAGCCGACACATGAGAGTCCACACAGGAGACAAACCATTCAGCTGTAATGAATGTGGTCATAGGTTTGCTGAAAAGAGTAGCTTAAACCGACACATCAGAATCCACACTGGAGATAAACCATTCAGTTGTGAGCAATGTGGACGTAGGTTTAATCAAAAGAGTAGCTTAAATGGACACATGAGAGTCCACATAGGAGACAAAAATATAGAAATAAATCTACATGGTTAGAACATCACAAGGATTTTCCATGATAGTTGCTCAAGAAAGAGATCCATCTGACATAGTCCAACTCAAACATTCACCAGCTCGTAATGAAGGCCCAAAACATGCCATTCTGCTTTAATTAAGCCAGTCATTGAAGACCACTCTGTGTCTGTGTAAATCTCCAGTAAAGTGTTGGTCTCACCTTCCATCCATCTATCCATCCATTTTCAAACACTTATCCGGGGTAAGTTTGCATGGGCAGCAGGCTAGGTAGGGAATTCCAGAGTTTCCTCACCCCAGCCACATTTGTCCGATCAATATGGGGGGGTCCAGAGCTGTTCACCTCAATAGGGAGGCATCCAGTCGCCATTCTAACCAGATGCCAGAGCCACTTCATCTGGGTCATGTTGATGTGGAGGAGTAGCTTTACTCTGAGCCCTTCACTGTTGGCTGATCTTCTCACTGATTTTGTCAGGGAGAGCCTGGCCACCCTGCTGAGGAAACTTAATTAGGCCTCCTGTATTTGCAATATCATGCTTTCGGTCATTATTCACAACCCACTGCTTGTGACCATAGATGAGGGCAGGAACATAATCGACTGGTAAATTGAGAATTTTGCCTTTTGGTTCAGCTGTTTCTTCATCGTGACATACTGGCACAGAGTCCACAATACTGCAGACACTGCACTGATCTGCCTGTCCTTCTTACACTGCATCCTTCCCTCAGTTTAGAATAAGACCTAAAGATACTTGAACACCTCCACTAGGCCAGGACCTCATTCCCAATCCAGAAAGTAACTCAATATTTTTCTAGCTGAGTTACACTGGTTTTCAGATTTGGAGGTGTTGATCCTTATCCCATCCTCCTCACACTCTGCTGAAGATTGCTTGAGCAAGAGCTGGAGGTCACGATCAAATGAAGCCATCACCACCACATCATCTGCAAAGAGCAGAGATCCGATTCAGAGGTTACCAAACCTCAAGACCTTGACTAAAATTCTGTGATAGAATCTGTGATAAAGGGAAAGCTTGGTACCAGCCCTCCTAGGAAACAAATCTGACTAACTGCCAGCATTGCGGATCAAGCTCTGACACTGGTCGTACAGAGACTGGACAGTTTGTACAAGGGGATCTGGCATCTCATACTCCTGGAGTACCCTGCAGGAGTCCTTTTAGATACAAGGTGGAATGCCTTCTTCAAGTCCACAAAACACATGTAGACTGGTTGGTCAGACTCCCATGCCCCCTCAAGGACCATGAAAGGCCATAGAGCTCTTCTCTTGTGAGATGAAAAGCATAAAAACCACACTGAACTTTTTCCTGGGTTTACCTGGGTTGAGGAGTGATGGGCTTCTCCACTGAGGAGCTGTTTAACTACCTCAGCAACCACCTCCCAGAGGTATGAGACCCCATCACAGAATTTCTCAGCTCAGCTTCCTCTTGGAAGATGTGTTGGTAGGGTCAAGAAGGCAAAGTATTCTCTTTAACAACCCACAACTCCCGAGTTGGGGTCAGCAGCCCCCCATCCCCACTGTACATTGTTGACAGAGCACTGCTTTCCCCTCCTCAAACGCCAGATGGTGAAACATTGGTTACCCCAGATTCTATGAGTATAGGCGCAGCCCTTTAAGGCTATCGCTAGTGGGTTCATCCCTTTACGCGCATGCGCAGCACTGAAAACTTTAGTCCATGCCCACCTGCACGTGGGTCTCACCTCGGGTATAAATTGGGCTGAGACCGGACAATTGGCTCCCAAAAGAAACGCTTTTTCTTCAACCAACAGGAGCCAGTGAGGCCCATAGCTTAAAGGGTTGCGCCTATACTCATAGAATCTGGGGTTACAATACGTAACCAACGTTCTATTTCGTATAGGCTTCGCCCTTTAAGGCTAGCGCTAGTGGCTCTGTGAAGAGCAGCAGAGGATGAGATTCCCCTGGTGGAATATGCTCTGATCCTGTCTGGAGGAACAGCGTCAGATGAAAGATATGCCTGCGAGATCGCCTCACACAGCCAGCGAGACAGGCGCTGAGCAGACAGAGGAGAGCCCAGAGACTGATCTCTGTAGTGCACAAACAGGCGCTGCGTGCTGTGCACAGAAGCCGTGCGCGCAACGTAACAAGCCAGAGTGCGCACCGGACAGAGAAGATGAGATGTCCTCTCCTCGTCAATGCTGTGAGGAGGTGGGGAGAAACCGTCCAAAGTTATCACCCTAGATCTAAAAGAACTGGTGATGTTCTTAGGTGTAAATGAGGGATTAGGTCGCAAAATGGCTGAGCTGCCGTCCCCCTAAATCCTGAGACATGAAGGGGCCACGGAGAGGGCAGAAAGATCGCTGACCCTCTTAGCAGAAGTTAACGCCAACAGCAGGGCGGTTTTTATGGACAGGAATTTGAGTGACACCGTCTCCAGGGGCTCAAACAGCGCTCTGGTCAGCGCACGCAGCACCAAAGCCAAATCCCACTGCAGAGCAAAGGAGCGGGACACAGGCCTGTGTCTCTGCACACCTTTCAGAAAACGCTTTGTTAAGGGATGGCTAAAAACTGATCTGTCACCAAAACCCTCGTGACAGGCTGAAATAGCAGCAGCATAAGCTTTGATGGTGCTGAAAGCCAGACCTTGGTCCAGCAACTGCTGGAGAAAAGATCAGAGCTGATGGGGTCCACATGCTCACCGATGCACCACTGCTGGAAGGCTGATCACTTAGCAGAGTAAGAAGCTCTAGTAGACACAGCTCTAGCACCCTGAATAGTGCTGACAACCTCCTGAGAGAGGCCCTGCCTCTCTAACTGCTCCCGCTCAGCGGCCAGACCCACAGCATCTGAGCCCCTACCGCCATTGCCATGGCAACCCAAGGGGGGCTCAGATTGAAAGGGCTGGTTCGGCGCCCGAGAGGGGGGCGTCCTCACCGTCTCCGGAGGACGGAGAGGAACAGTGTCAGAAACATCATCTGTGTGCCGCTGTGCTGACAGACAGGGCTCGTAACACAGAGAAAAACTCTCTTCCACGCTCACTTCAGGGTGAAGGGGAGAGAGACTGTGCAGGGAGGAGAGCGGCTCTGAGGGCGAGGGCTCCTCACTGAGAGGCACAGGTGAGTAAAAGGAGATGTTCTGCTTATGAGACATGAGCTCGTGCTGCTTCATAACCGCCAGGTCAGAGGCTGCAGGCTAGCTCAGTGTGGGAGACATGTGTGCGACAGCGGGAGCTGAAATGGAATGTTTGCTCTCAAAGAGATGTTTGTGTTTTATTTCAAAACTGCCATGAACATCAGCAACATCTTTATCACACATATCCCCCGCGCACCGTCACTGCCTCCTGGGCTGCTTACTGGGAGGCACCGGGAGGGGCGGGTTGGACCAGGTGGGGGCCGCCCGCCGCTGTCTTGGGCCACGATGCGCAGGCGGAACGGGCGCCGAGAAGGATGCAGCTTGCTGCTGCGGCTGAGACGTGACCGTCGTGGCTACTTGGGGGCATCTCTGCCTGGAGCGCTGGTTCTTGCGGTCCCGCCACATGCCTCTTGATCCTTTCTGCGTCCTCTGAGGCTTTCTGCATGTGATCCACCAGAACCTGTAGATGAGGTCCGAACAGCCCGTCCGAGCTGATGCGACACTCCAGCAGCTCCTTTTTAATGGCGTCTGGGATGGTGGATGACAGGTGCAGCCACATGTTGCGCTGGATCAGCTGCTGCCACGCCATGACTCGAGTCGTGCAGACAACAGTGCACAAGTTTAAAATGGCGCTGGCAAAGTTGCCGAGCTCTACTGCGCGCTCGGCCAGGTGGTCGGGCTCCGCCGCCAGCTTGATGATGGCGAAAGCCAGTAACGATATATTATTCGCCGCTGCCCTCGCCTGGGAGGAACACTGGGAGCGGTCGGTGAAGCGCGCAGTCAGCTGGTCTCTGCTGGAGGGCAAAGCTGGCCGACGTCCGCTCAGCACGTTTGCTCTTACTCCAAACAGCGACGTGAGGCTGGGTTCGAGAGGAGGAACAGGTGGGAAGCCTGTGTCGGTCAGCCCTTCCACCTTAGTGATGGGCGCGTAAGTGGACACCGGAGCCTTTAGTTTCCCGGGCTCCGCCGTCGTCCCCGTGAGATAAGGCATAATTGACGGGAACCGTGGCCAGACGGGGTCCCGCTTAGCCACATGAGCTGAGGCATAGTTTCCTGCCATCTCATCCAGGGGCAGAGCTTCCTGCACCAGGGGGACCGTCAGATTTCTGAGGGCGGCTGCCCGGCTGATTATCTGCGGCAGATCCTGCACAAGCGCCCCGACCGCCAGCAGGGAAGTGATGGCGGAAACAGGGATCTCAGCAGCCACCTGCATCTCCTCCGAGTCCAGCCCCTCCGTACGGAGAGGGGGATTAGCATCGGAAGGAGATGAAGATCCTGGCGCAGAGTCGTCCGACTCTGAGCCGTGTGCAAAGAGTGCAATGGCGTCATCCAGGGTGTAGGCCTCGGCAACGGGGCAGCGTTGTTCTGCAGCGTTGGCGAAAGCGTCCACTCTCCGCCGCTTCTCCTTCTCCGGAAGGAGCTTGCAGTATGGGCACGCCGCTTGGCGTGTGAGAGCCAGACCGGCGTCTGAGGCAAGCTTCACAGCGGGCGTGCAGGTCAAAGCTCATAATGTATCCCGTCTGACATGCCGGGCACACGCGGACGCAGTCCGATGACATGGTTGCTCTTCTTGTCTTCGTTCTTAAGAAGGTCAGTAGCTCGCAATCGCTGAAAAAAAATGGGAGCCGATTGTCCGGTCTCAGCCCAATTTATACCCGAGGTGAGACCAAGGTGAGGCCCACGTGCAGGTGGGCGTGGACTAAAGCTTTCAGTGTTGCGCATGCGCGCGACGGGATGAACCCACTAGCGATAGCCTTAAAGGGCGAAGCCTATACGAAATAGAACAGAATCTCTTCAAAGCCATCTGGAAGTCTTCGTCCATGGCCTCACCAACCTCCTGCTGTGCCTGAGATTTTGCGTTGTGACTGCCAAAGCCACATTCTGCTTAGCTTGTCTGTACCCATCAGCTGCTTCAAGAGTCCTAGAGGAGAAATAGTCCTGGTAGGACTCCTCCTTCAGCTTGACAACACCCCTTACTGCTGGTGTCCACCAGCTCATTCTAGGATTAACACCGCAGCAGGCTCCAACGGCCTTATGGCCACAGCTCTGGCTGGCTGCTTCAACAATAGGGGCATAGAACATGGTCCACTCAAAGTTGATATTACCCACCTCACGTAGGACATGGTCATAGCTCTGCCAGAGGCCATTGTTGAATCTCTTTCACAAGGGACTGTACCACATGTTAGCAGCATATCCTTAAACATTTTGTAAGGATATAATACCAGCAACATGTTTAGGCCTGTCACCATTGTGGTGATAGGGTTGTTGGAACTGCTCAACCTCACCCATCAGCATAGTCTCCTTCACAGCCAGAGAGGTTATATTCAATGTTCGTTGACCAAGTTTCTGCAGCTGAGGATTGGACCACCTGGTCACACTGCACCTAACCCCTAAAGCCCCTCCTGTAGGTGGTGCAATCATGGGATGGTGGTGCTCATGCAACCCTTTATGGCTGAGCCCAACTGAACTCAATAGGAAAATGCCCGGCCACCGTTGTGCCCCATCCCTAGGTCTAGCTCCATTGAGGGGCCATGTTAACCTGTATCCGGGCAAAGAAACCTTTTGTCACTTTTTGGTATGAACACCTGGACACCTGTTTGCCATGGGTAACCCTACCAGGGGCATAAAGCCCCCGAAAACATAGCTACTAGGATCTCCGGACACATAACCCCCTCGGCAGTAACCCATTTAGCCACAACAATAGAACATGTTTCTTATTGTGATTAGTCAGACTTATTCATACAAATAAGACATTCCTTTATACTACTTAATGGAATACCACCAGGTGGAATGTATATAATTATATGTATTACTTCTTAGCATATATTCATTTGAATGTTTTGATTTAAATTCAGTTCAATTTAAATATACTGTATTCGTCCCCTTAGGGAAATTCACGTAAATTCAAGTAAAGCCCAAACCAAAAAGCATAAATGAACAAGGCCTATGCTGTTGGAAGCGACGGCTAAGGATATATACCTGAAAGCCCCCAATCTTTCTACTCCCCAATCCTCGAATAGAAACAATACAATAATACAAACCCAGCACATATTCAGTCACACAGCTCTATCTGGTGTTGAAACTTTGAACCATCCCTGTATGACATCAGAACAGGATGCATCCTTATGTTATATTATGAATTTTTATTTGCACATGATTTGAGGTAAATGAGAACAATGGCGTCAGAGACATAGCTAAAAATAAGATTTTTTTTGTGCTTAAAGCTTAACCTGGTGGGGAATCTATAAATCTCAAAATTGTTAAATTGGAACGTGGTCAGCCCCTTCGAGGACTTAAAAAGGAATTCTGAGTATGAAACACCAATTACAAAAATTGTTTGAGTTATTGTGCTGTCACGAACACCCGGCACGGACACCCAGACACGGTGAGTGTCGCCACTGCCACATATCCTTCCTGTGAGCACGATAACTCAAACAATTTTTACAATTTATTTTGATATGTATACTTGTTTAGGTCCTCAAGGAAACAACCTCTATCAAATGTTGCAATTTTGGGATTCATGGTTTCCCTACAAGGTGGCGGTTTATGCACAAAAAATTATATTTTTGGATATAATCACTGTTTGTCTCATTGACCTCAAATCAATTGCAAATGAAAGGTCATCAAGTTACATCATGTGCAGACATCATACCAATCTGGTTCAATATTTTCACACCAGCTGGAGCTTTGTGGCTGAGAAATCATTGATTTCCCTTATCTTTGTAACTATTTGTTAGATTGACCTCAATAGCGCTGATCTCAAATGACGTCACATTTACTCTTCAATATTCATAAGCTCCGGAAACAGCCGGAGTTCGGACAAACAAAGATATTCGTTACAATGGCGACACCGACTGTACGTGTAATTTTGGAAGAAGAAGACGTCCCGGGAGCTTCATTTAAGTACAGTTCAATAAATAAACACAGTGTTGTTGAACTTAAACGTTGGTT
>JBAMHX010029933.1:1771-12449 GCA_037177515.1 Pseudomugil tenellus
CTTCCTGAAGCCAGAACGGGATCCGGTTCCGCTTCCTGAAGCCAGAACGGGATCCGGTTCCGCTTCCTGAAGCCAGAACGGGATCCGGTTCCGCTTCCTGAAGCCAGACCGGGATCCGGTTCCGCTTCCTAAAGCCAGGCCGGGATCCGGTTCCGCTTCCTGAAGCCAGAACGGGATCCGGTTCCGCTTCCTGAAGCCAGGCCGGGATCCGGTTCCGCTTCCTGAAGCCAGAACGGGATCCGGTTCCGCTTCCTAAAGCCAGGCCGGGATCCGGTTCCACTTCCTGAAGCCAGACCGCCATCCGGTTCCGCTTCCTGAAGCCAGACCGCCATCCGGTTCCGCTTCCTGAAGCCAGAACGGGATCCGGTTCCGCTTCCTGAAGCCAGAACGGGATCCGGTTCCGCTTCCTGAAGCCAGACCTGGATCCGGTTCCTCAGAGGAGCCTGATAACTGAAGGTTCTAGACCCTATAGGAACCAGCGTTAAACCTGCAGTCTAAATGAAGTTCTGATGGGAAAATCTGGAACTCGGGGATCTTTCAGAACCAACATCAGAACATAAGAGCTGATGAAGAGTAAATGAAGATGCTACGCTGGCGAAGCTTAAAGAAGCGCTTCTGGTCCTTCACTTCCAGCAGATTAAATGTTTTGTCTCATCAGACAGTTTTGTTTCTACTTTCAGAGCAGAAAACTGGAGACAAAAACTCAGTTCCTTTATGTTTTCACTCACATGATCTTTGTTGTTTAGGTTTTCTGCTGAGTCGTCACTCTTTTTCATTTCCCACATTAAGACCTACTTCACATCTGGCTTCTATTCTAATATCCTTCCTAATTCTACACCTACAATAATTATTTTATCATATTTCTTATAGATAAAATATGAATAATTTCTTTCACTTAACTACACGACAGAGCTTTTCTTTCCTGATGTTCACTTTTATACAGTGATAAAGTGTGGAGTGGGATGTTTCTACAGAACAGCACTGCTTAATGGGGACAATAACAGGATATTACAGATATAAGAACTGATTTAATCTCAATTCATTTACAGATATTTCTTACACCAGATAAATTATTGTAGACAGATAAATCTCAGACAATTATTTTTATAAAACACTTTGTGTATATGAGCAGTAAAGCAGATGTCATCAAGTAATCTGATTACTGTAATAATCTGGTCAGATGCTTCCATATTAGAGAGATCATTGTCTACATTTCACTGTTCCTTATTGGATTTATTTTAGGAATACATATGTAGGCGTTGACATCACTTCCTGTTTCCTAAACTCTCTTTTATGTTGTAGAGCATAAGCTGCTAATGTGGGATTCAGCAGTCTAGTGTTAGCTAGTTATGTGAACGCTTGTGGTGTTGGCTTTCGCTGCTAAATGCAAGCTCAGGGTCTCGGCGTTAGCTGCTAACATGACAGCTTGCAGCCTTGATGTGAGCACTTGCAGCTTTGGTGTTACTGGTTAGCTTGAAAGCTTGTGGTCTTGGCGTTAGCTGCTAACATGACAGCTTGCAGCCTTGATGTGAGCACTTACAGCCTTGGTGTTACCTGTTAGCTGGAAAGCTCGGGGTCTTGGCGTTAGCTGCTAACATGACAGCTTGCAGCCTTGATGTGAGCACTTGCAGCCTTGGTGTTACCTGTTAGCTGGAAAGCTTGTGGTCTTGGCGTTGGCTGCTAACATGTGAGTTCACAATCTTGGTATTAGCTGTCAACATGAGAACTTGTGGTTATGGTGTAAGCTGCTTATGTGAGAGCTTGCAGTCTTTACGTGGGAACTTGTGGCCCTGGTGTTAGCTGCTAACATTAAAGGTCATGGTCTTTGATTCAGCTGCTAGTGTGAGAACTTGCAGTTAGTGTTAGCTGGTAATTTTAGAACTCCTGGTTTTAGCGTTAGCTGCTAACATGAATGCTTGCAGCCTTTGTGTGATCGTCTTGTGTAAAAGCTTGTGGAGATGGCGTGAGCTTCTAGCGTGAAAGCTTGCGGTCTTTGTATTAGCTGCTTGCAAGTTAGCTTAGAGTGTTTCCAGAAGCTAATAACGTGAAAGTTAATGGTCTTTGAGCTACTAATGCGAGAGCTTGGCATCTTGATGTTATCTGGTAACATGAAAGTTTATGGTGTTAGTGTTGGCTGCTACTTTGAGAGGTCGTGGTTTTAGCTGCCAACATGACAACTTGCAGTCCCTGCATTAACTGCTAATGTGAGAGCTCAGTGACACCAGAGTGACGTTACTGTTGTTACCATTGTTACGAAAAGTGTAAAGAAATTCCATCGTTGTGTTTTATCCACTACTTTGTTGGCGAACCCCTGTTTCCATGATCCATTACGTAAAAGTCTGTTTCCCCTTTCCATCTACGTTAGCAATAATGATTAACTAGTACTGTACTAGTACGTAATACACTGCTTCAGAAAAGTCTTATGAGTGATGATCTGAGCAGCCAAGTTCTGGCGGAGCTGCAGTTTATGGAGTGATTTGTTAGGAAGACCAAAGAGAAGTGAGGTAGGAGAATTTGGAGAATAGAGGAGCTGTCAATGTTTACGGAGAAACTGAGAGACTTGGTTTGAGTGGAGGCCGTGCCGACAAGGAGAACTTCTGTTTTACTGCTGTTGAGTTTGAGAAAACTGGAGGAAAACCACGTTTTGATTTCCTGAAGACAGTCGGAGAGGGAGGTAGGTGGAAGAGTTTGTAGAGCTGGGTGTAATCGGCATAATGAATGAAAGTTAATATATTTATGGAAGATGTTGCCAAGAGAGAGAACATAAATAATGAACAGAAGGGACCCCAGGACAGAGCCCTGGCCTGTCTATATATATATATATATATATATATATATATATATATATCTATACATATATCTATATATATGAAGACAGGACAGGACAGAAAACGACAGCTTCCTTTTCTGCTCTCTGAAATGATTTTAAACTTTTAAACTGTTTAATTTGTTGATTAGCTTATTGATGTGACATCTAGTTAATGCCATCTCTGCTGCGGCCTCCAGCTGCTCTGATTTGTCGTTTTATTTATTTTGGACCTCTGCCAAGATTCCTGGCAGAGGTCCAGAGTAAACACATGTCTGCTCCTGTCTTTTGTGAGAATAAAAGATACTTCATGAACTAACCTGCACTAATAATCAGAGTACAGCACATGTGCCAGAAGACATTTGTGTGAATATATCAAATCGCACTTCTAAAATAGACCGTTATGTTTGCTAGTTAGCGAAGACCGGAAGTGAAAAACCCACTTTCCGGGCAGACCGGGTGTCATGGCGAGTGTTTCGCCAGGAAAGTGGTGGATTTATCAGTATTGAATTAAATAACATTTAATTGATTCAAATTGATAAATGTGTCTTTATTTAACAGATCCTGATTAATTAGTTGCTCCCGGTAACAGACCATTTCCAGTGTTTTACCTTCATATCTGACAGATGTTTCTCTGTCTTCCAGTTGTTGCCAGGGCTTCGGCATGAGCAGAGGGTTTTCCTGCCTCCCATCAGGGAAGAGCGCTACGATGTCATTACCAGCATGACGGCAGCAGACGGCACACTGTCCTCCTCCCCATCCAGTTCCATGTTGTCTGTCTAATCCATCACATCCCCGCCAGACGTGTGAAGACAGGCCTCGCACTTGTACAAACTTAAACGGATGATCTCAGGTTACTTGTGTTTAGTGTCTGAGCGGGAACGGCTGGAGGATGCGGCCTTGGCTGGAGATACCAACATCCTCTGCATCTTCACTGTAGCTCTGTCCTCTGAGCCAAACTGCTGACTAGCGAAAGTGTGTTAAAGACTGAGATCGATAGTGTTCAGGATGATGTTGGCATGTCTGTTTAAGGGGAATGATGTGTGTACAGTTTGTCTTTTTCTAGTTTTTGGAAGCATACATGTTTTCTATACACCTTTGGTGATGTGTCTTTCCAATGTTTGTGAGTTTGAAATGTCAAATGTTAATTCAGTGATTCCTCCACGTGCATCTCTTGTCATGCTAAATTGATCACGTGTCCAGCAGAGCACTGAACAGAAGTGAGCTTTTAAAACTGCTGGTATAGTTTGCAGACGTTGGTCTGGGTTGGCATCTCTTCTCGCGGCTTCGGGACACTGCAGCAGCAGCAGGACATGTCAGTGTGGCATGAAAATGTTGCTTTGTTTGGAAGGTATTGTTGATTTATGTAACATGTATACGTGAACAAGCTTGTTAATGTTTACAATTGGAAATCTGAAAAGGATGTTTCTGTATGTGCACTTTATGCCCTGTTAATTTTTTAAGTCCTGGAATACGACTCTAAATCTGCCTACGAGTCTGTCGGAGTTGATCGTGCTTAAATTGCTTGTTTGATATTTTTAAATGGAAATCAACAAAGGAAACTTTAGCAAAGGTTGGTCACATGTGGCTTCAGATCATTTGATTTGAACAAAAATAAATTGGAATTGACAGAAATGAGAAAAATAAACCCCACACTACAATAAACACACACACCATACAGATATCAAACTTTCTAACTTTACCAAAGCCCCTCTAAACATCACGTCCCCTCTGTCTCCTGGGAATTATATTTGACCCCATTTGGACATGTCTCTGACCCACTGCTGCACAGTTTCCTCATTAATAGCTTTATTTTTCACCATGTATTGTTATTACGTAGGCCTGGGTCTCACTTTTTACAATAAAACATCAGGACGTGATACGTTTTACAATAAACTATCAGTTATAATGTGATAAGGTGCCGATTTTCTTTATTACATTTATTTTTGTTTCCTTCCAGTTATTCCTGCTGGTAGCCAAAAGATCCTCTAATTGTTTTTTAATGGATGCTTCCACCTGGTATGGAGTAAAAACGAAGCTGCGGATTGTCTTTACTCTGGTTTCTACATCCCACAGCACAGAAAAAAGGCATTTTTGAGGCTAAAAAACTGTCGCAAAGTCAAGCGTTTTTGCATAGAACAAGCAGCAAAGCACATCTGTTGTGGACACGGTTGCGCACGCATCACTCGCATACTGTGATGTGTTAGGGGTTACGCATGTGAGATGCATCTATATGCAGGAAAAAAAATCTTATCAGGAGACCCGAAAAAAAAAGCTTTGAAAGTTTTTACGTTTTAATCGACTGTAAAACACTTTGAGATCATTTACTTGATGTATTTATTTGCATAAAATATTTATCATTTAGTTTTGCTGTCATGCAGCATGTTCAATTATACCCCCCCACCAACCCACACACGTGTAAGCACCAAGCACCCCATTGCACTCTCCCATTTGTCATGCCCCAACCACACCTGACCCCTCATACACACACCCACCCCCCCCCCACCCCACCCCCCCCCCCCACACACACACACCCAAACCCCCCCACACACATTCTACCACAGTTCCACCATCCTCTCTCAGCAAACACACCAACCTCCATACACAACCTTACACACACACACACACACCAGCCCATTCTCCTGCACATACACATGCAGCCCCCACACACATGCGCATACCCATCCCCATACACACACACACACACACACACACATTATCCATTAATATGTGAGCTTGTGTGTCTTTCCATGTTCATCTCATAGTAAAGTCTGATTATTCTGAAATAATTATGATTCTAATCTTTTAATGAAATGTTTTGCATTTAATAAGCTGATATATGAAGTCTGACTGAAATGCCCAGAAATCACCCCGTCCTGACTTTATAAAGATAGTTATTAGTTTATCCTGCCTGGACGCTTTCGATGGGACCCTGAGATATAAAACCAGACACAATACAGAACAGTTAAAAAATGACTACCTTAAATAAAAACATTAAATTATGAAATCGAGTCATAACTTGATCAAAATGGATGAAAATATGTCATATTTAAATATATAAGACATTAATGTATATATTGTAAAACCATAATTAATCCTATATTTCCTGTTTCATCATGTGTATGATGGATTAATTCCACTCAGCTGAGTCACTGTGACGACACTTTTCATCTTCTTCTGCATATTTTCAGTTGAACAGTTTTATTTAACTTTGTTTGAAATATTTGATATGTTTATGTGGAAACAATGGAAATTTCCATCCAAACAGCTGATAAAAATGCAATAAAAGCAGGAGAAGAGACACCAGCAACAGAAAGCTTCCTTTATTTCTCCCACAAACAGCATGTTTCACATTTTAAAATAAACTTAGCTGGAAAAAATAAAGAGCTGAACTAATCCTGAAACTTCTAACGAAGAAGTGAGTCGGACAGAAATGAATTTATCTGTCTTCATAAATGGTGGTTTTGTGGCAGGACAAATGTCTCTGAGCTGGATGGTTACAGGATTGTCAAGACATTTCCAGACTAACAACAAATAAAAACACATGTTCACTTTTTATAAACAACCTGCGTAAGTCAGCAGCAGGAAAACATTTACTGTCTAATACTGAAAACCAGTACCCAACAGGAAAGACTTTTCACAATAAGAGATCAGTGTGTATAAATAAAAATATCAGCCTGCTGGTTACCATGGTAACTCAGGTAACCATTTAACCCATGAACTAAAAACTTTATTTATATTTTAATGATTGTTTTATGTTTTACTGTATTTAGTTTTTTAACAAGTGTGAAGAAATGTTGCATTAAGGGTTAAAAACAGACACGAATGAAACGCATGACATTAAATCACAAAACATTGTATAAAAATCTTTTTTCATATCAGAGAAAAATGATGGAATCAGTAAATTCTTTTTCAGCATTGATCAGCATCTGAACGATCAGCTCTGCAGGACAGATTCTGCTTTTGTCAGATGAAGAACAGATCAGCAGTGATGTAGGAAATCTGCTGCTTTTCAATATGGACCAGAACCAGTTCAGCACCAGTTCCTCACCCAATGAGATCAGACCGACCGCTTCCATCCAATCATTATTAAGATCCTGAGCTGATGTTTGTTCAAGAAATTCAATTAATGCGATTTCATCATTTTTCATGCAGGTTCCCCTTCACACGATTTCCCTTTTTCAGTAAAATGACTAAAAATGCAGAACAGATTAGTTCTTCCTGGTAGAGGAAGTCTTCACCAGTAACAATAGCATTCGGCCATATTGGAACAGAACAGATTAGTTCTTCCTGGTAGAGGAAGTCTTCACCAGTAACAATAGCATTCGGCCATATTGGAACAGAACAGATTAGTTCTTCCTGGTAGAGGAAGTCTTCACCAGTAACAATAGCATTCGGCCATATTGGAACAGAACAGATTAGTTCTTCATGGTAGAGGAAGTCTTCACCAGTAACAATAGCATTCGGCCATATTGGAACAGAACAGATTAGTTCTTCCTGGTAGAGGAAGTCTTCACCAGTAACAATAGCATTCGGCCATATTGGAACAGAACAGATTAGTTCTTCATGGTAGAGGAAGTCTTCACCAGTAACAATAGCATTCGGCCATATTGGAACAGAACAGATTATATTTACAGAAATTAGTTTATGAACATGCAAACAAGTTGTACAGTAAGTTCAGGTCCGGAAAAAAGCCAGGATCCATTTTCAGGAATGTTTCCTGAAATGCCGCAAAGACCGAACCTTTAATTACCCACAAAGGTCAAAAAAAAACAAAAAACAAACAGCAGGTCAGTAGAGGATCCACCGAATCCTGTTAACGAGATTTTTTCACTCTTAACTCATGCAGCTCCTCCGGACAGAAAGGGTAGAGTGTAACTCTGTGATGGATATCTGACACTTTAGGTGGTTTATGGAAGTTTTTCAGTATTTATATCCCGTCCAGGAAGTTTACAATCCAGAAGCAACATGTAGCGTTTATGCAGAGACTCTATGTGGTAAATCCACAATGATCCATGATAACATCGTTATTTATCACGTTATCATCACTATCACTACTACGTTGCTAAGAGACCAATATTTTCACCTAAAGATGATGATGAAGACACTTCCTGTCAATCTTTCCACCAGTCAGAGAGCTTATATGGACGGTAATGTCCAATCAGGAGCCGCCAAAGATCAACAGGTAAACTAATGATCCTCTATGGTTTGGAATAAAACCACGATGTTTGTGTTTTTGTGAGGACAGAAGCAGAAGGAGAAGAATCTTCCAGAAACATGTTTGTGATTCTTTTATAAACGTTGTCTTGTCTAGTGTTGCTGGATTCCAGATGTTTCATCATGGTCACAGTTCAGCTCATGTTCAGTCTTTGAAAATGGTTAATAGCACTAATGTCCACAACACTGTGTGTGCGCATGTGTGTGTGTGCATGTGTGTGTGAGACAGAGCGATAGAGAGAAAGACAAATACAGTTTTCTTACTTTACTGGGACGCTGATGGGACCAGTAGGTCTTGTGGGGACAAAAACAGAACAGAAGCCAGAATTAGAGTGAAAGGTTGAAAATTAAGGATAGCTGCACAAAGTGTGTGTGTGTGTGTGTGGCAGCACTGATGGGCCTCTGCTAAAATAGTTATGCATGTATTTCATTTTCCACAGCTTCTTCATTTTAAAACATCAGATTAAATGAGGCTCCTTCCTCTTAACCCCATAAATCCTCCGTACGACCAAACTTATAGATCAGAGTGCTGAAAGAGAGAGAGAGAGAGAGAGAGAGAGAGAGAGAGAGCTAATTTGTTATCAATCATTTTGTATCCGTACCACATCACATGACCGTAATATATTTATTCCACTGGGACACTTTATAAACTGTAAATACAACCAAATGTCACGCGTCATATTTATTCCCAGATAAGATAAACATCATGTGAGATGATGAAACGGATCCAGGATGCTGAAAGAGACGTTGTCTGGATGGGAGCAGATGTTCTAAAACCTTCATGTACGTTTCAGCTTTGATGGAGCTTCCCAGATGTGGAAGCTGCGAACGTCAGAGACACTAATGGCTGAGACATACTATCTGCTGGCGACATGCGTATCATGGTGCGACCTCAGCGCACCTTTCCGCGTAAAGGATGAATGCATTGATGCAACCAGCATGCTGCATGTGTGAGGTTTAGTATTAACTGGAAGACAGGAGGTAAACATGATGGTGGATAGTGATGAAGAGCACCTGTTGACCAACACTCCTGCCTATTTACCGAAAGCAGAGTTACACTAGTTCAATGTTCTAGTCAGGCGGCAATCTCTGGCTGCCGGTGGTGACGCCAATGCGGAAGTAGAAATACATGCAGTCCCCCCCTCCACCACTAGGGGCTGCTATAGAGAGCAATGCCCATAGACTCCCATGTTAAAATTGAATGAATTTTTTTCTAACCCTTCGGTTTCGATGTTTTTTTAATCTTAAATTTAGAGGCGTGTGTTAGAGCGCTATCACTGGTTACAGCTGCGTACTTCCTGCTGGCTCCACTGTGACGGAGCCTCTCAGCTCTACCTTTTCATCCATTTTGGGATTTTCCGATAATGACGAAACACCAAGATGGCGACGGTAGGACCCGCATATTGGCTTCAAATGCGCTCTTCAGAAACCTATGGGTCATGTGACATACGCGCTGTCCAGTATTCATACAGTCACTGGTTCTAGGGCTACATACTGCCTCCTAGTGGTGGCCTCCAGTATTGATTGTTTAAGCTCAGCATGCTTGTGTTGTTTAAAATGGGAAATTAAAAAAATAAAAAGTTAATAGTATTAGTTAATAGTTAAAAAAATAGTTAACTAAACGTTACCAGCAAGTATATCCCAGCCCGAATGCGTCCAATCAGAGATGCAGCTTAACACGTTTCCACCTTTACCAGTAGGTGGCGCTTCTTCCATGCAGGGATTTCCAGTAGAGAATCATCCAGCATTGTGCCATGATGCTCTGAACCCTTTTCAATCCAGTTTGTCTCAGGTTGGAGAAGCTCTGCCCATCATTTTGTTTGAGAGACTCTGCTCTTTTTATCCAGTTATATTACTGACCTGTTCCCAGTTAAACCAGTAAAAGCTCATTTATGTGTGTATGAGTCATATTTTGGTTGATGACATGTTTCATCATCTGACGTGTTCTTTAGCTTCTACCAGAGAGAAAAGCTTTTCATGTCATTTTACCAGTTTGACAACACGCTGCGGCCAGTCCTTCCATACTGGTGCAGATTGCTTACATGCCACCTCCACAGCTGACTCTAAAACAGATTTCTGGTGAACTTACCTAAAAAAGATGAAGGTGTTCTGAAAGAACACGGCCAGACCGGGAGCCACTTCTTTTTCTGAGAGAAAAATAAAACAGGAGACCAGAGAACCACGTCAATGAATCCCTTTTTACCCGTAAAAATGTCCTGGAAAGGAACGGACGACTTGGTCCAATGGACCATCTCTGGTTCAGCGCCGGTGATCAGTTCAGATTGTTATTTATAAAGAAAACATGACGTGAGCGCGTTCAGGAGAAAAGTGGCGTCCACAAGAGGAACGCAGCCTGTCCCAACACAGAATCGCGTTTTCACAACGACAACCTCCAGAATCATGAAGTCCTGAGCTGGGTCTCAGTACTGAACAGGACACCATGCACGGTCCATTAAACTGGACCAGTTTAACGTCCACTAAACTGGACCAGATTAACGTCCATTAAACTGGACCAGTTTAACGTCCACTAAACTGGACCAGTTTAACGTCCATTAAACTGGACCAGTTTAACGTCCACTAAACTGGACCAGTTTAACGTCCACTAAACTGGACCAGTTTAACGTCCACTAAACTGGACCAGTTTAACGTCCACTA